>CM056049.1:176605048-176800048 GCA_029574335.1 Rana kukunoris
GAACTTGATTTTCAATGGGCATGAAGGTTTCAGTACCCTGCATTTCAGCGATATTCATTCCCGGAGTGGACAACCTGCAGGCAGACTTCTTAAGTCGCCAAGTCTGTTGCCAGGGGAGTGGTCTCTGCATCCCCAGGTCTTTCAGACAATCTGCCAGAGGTGGGGAACGCCAGACGTAGATATAATGGCATCCAGGTTCAACAAGAAACTAGACAGGTTCGTGTCGCGAGCGAGGGATCCATGGCCTGCGGAACCGATGCGTTGGTTTGCCCTTGGCATCAATTCAAACTTCTATATGCATTCCCTCCACTACAGTTACTCCCCCGCCTGTTGCGCAAGATCAGAGTGGAGCACAAGCCAGTCATTCTAATAGCTCCAGCTTGGCCCCGGAGGGCTTGGTACTCACTAGTCCTGAATATGGCAGTGGGAGACCCTTGACTCTTCCGCTACAACCAGACCTACTCTCACAAGGTCCGATCCTCCACCCTACATTACAAGCGTCTAAATTTGACGGCCTGGAGGCTGAATCCCTGATTCTCAGGGGTAGGGTCTGTCTAGGCAGGTAATCCCTACCCTGATTAAGGCTAGAAAGCCGGTCTCCAGGGTAATTTATTACAGGGTGTGGAGGAACTATATAGGCTGGTGTGAATCCAAAAGATGGAATTGCCGCAAATATACTATTGATAGGGTGTTAAGTTTTCTCCAGCTAGGAGTGGATAAAGGCCTGGCACTAGCACAATCAAAGGACAGATCTCGGCTCTGTCAGTGTGGTTTCAGAGGCCGCTGGCCACCCACTCGCTGGTAAAGACCTTCTTACAGGGGTCTTGCGTATTAATCCTCCTGTCAAGGCACCAGTTTGTCCTTGGGACTAAATCTTGTCCTGTCCACTCTACAGAAACAGCCTTTTGAGCCTTTGCTGAGATTCCTTTACTCTTAACTGACAAGAAAATTGTTTTCTTGGTCGCCATAGTTTCGGCCAGGAGAGTGTCAGAATTAGCAGCCTATCATGTAAGGAACCATATCTTGTTTCTGCATAAGGACAGGGCAGTTTCTCCGGCCCCATCCTTCCTTTCTACCAAAGGTTATATCCAAATTTCACTTAAACCCAGGATTTGGTACTTTCCATCCTTCTTTCCAAAACCTATACGTCTAGAAAGGAGGGGTTGCTGCATACCTTGGATATTGTCCGGGCCATGAAGGCCTATCTTAAAGCTACAGAAAAGATCCGGAAAACAGATGTGTTATTCGTTCTAACCAGATGGCCCAAAGAAGGGGCAGGCAGCTGCAAAATCCACCATCTCAAGATGGATTAGACAATTAATCATTCAAGCCTACGGGTTGAAGAGGTTGCCTCCTCCGTTTCGGTAAAGGCCCATTCTACCAGGGCCATGGGCGCCTCTTGGGCAGCACACCATCAGATCTCTATGGCTCAGATATGCAAGGCGGCAACGTGGTCATCAGTCCACACGTTTACAAGGTTTTATCAACTAGACGTGAGAAGGAATGCGGATTCTGCCTTTGGACAGGCAGTACTACAGGCTGCAGTTTGAAATCCTCGGGATCAGAAACACAACCCTTGGTTATATAAAAAAAAAAAAAAAAAAAAGTTTTTTCTTGACTAAGTTGGAATTATTATTATGATTTGAGTTTATCTCTAAATTGAATCCTTCTTTGGAAGATGTCTCCCTCCCCTCATTAAAGCATTGCTTTCGGACATCCCACATAGTAAATGAATATGCCGCTCTGTGTCCCGTGAATGTACGAGAAAGAAAAAAGGGATTTTTAAATACAGCTTACCTGTAAAATCCTTTCTTGGAGTACATCACGGGACACAGAGCTCCCACCCCTCTTTTGGTGACCATTTTGGAGGCATACTGCTTGCTACAAAACTGAGGGACTCCCTCTAGGGGAGGGGTTTATATAGGGAGGGGACTTCCTGTTTGAAGATTGCCAGTGTCCACACCTGAAGGTACTCCATATAACCCACATAGTAATGAATATGCCGCTCTGTGTCCCGTGATGTACTCCAAGAAAAGGATTTTACAGGTAAGCTGTATTTAAAAATCCCTTTTTTGCAGCCAGAGTTCCCCCACCACATTGCAGCCAGAGTTCCCCCACCACATTGCAGCCAGAGTTCCCCCACCACATTGCAGCCAGAGTTCCCCCACCACATTGCAGCCAGAGTTCCCCCACCACATTGCAGCCAGAGTTCCCCCACCACATTGCAGCCAGAGTTCCCACCCACATTGCAGCCAGAGTTCCCCCACCACATTGCAGCCAAGTTCCCCCACCACATTGCAGCCAGAGTTCCCCCCCACCCACATTGCAGCCAGAGTTCCCCCCCACCAACACATTGCAGCCAGAGTTCCCCCCCACCACATTGCAGCCAGAGTTCCCCCCCACCACATTGCAGCCAGAGTTCCCCCCCACCACATTGCAGCCAGAGTTCCCCCCCACCAACATTGCAGCCAGATTCCCCCCCACCACATTGCAGCCAGAGTTTCCCCCCCACCACATTGCAGCCAGAGTTCCCCCCCACCACATTGCAGCCAGAGTTCCCCCCCACCACATTGCAGCCAGAGTTCCCCCCCACCACATTGCAGCCAGAGTTCCCCCCCACCACATTGCAGCCAGAGTTCCCCCCCACCACATTGCAGCCAGAGTTCCCCCCCACCACATTGCAGCCAGAGTTCCCCCCCACCACATTGCAGCCAAGAGTTCCCCCCCACCACATTGCAGCCAGAGTTCCCCCCCACCACATTGCAGCCAAGAGTTCCCCCCCCACCACATTGCAGCCAGAGTTCCCCCCCACCACATTGCAGCCAGAGTTCCCCCCCACCACATTGCAGCCAGAGTTCCCCCCCCACCACATTGCAGCCAGAGTTCCCCCCCACCACATTGCAGCCAGAGTTCCCCCCCCACCACATTGCAGCCAGAGTTCCCCCCCACCACATTGCAGCCAGAGTTCCCCCCCACCACATTGCAGCCAGAGTTCCCCCCCCACCACATGCAGCCAGAGTTCCCCCCCACCAACATTGCAGCCAGAGTTCCCCCCCCACCACATTGCAGCCAGAGTTCCCCCCCCACCACATTGCAGCCAGAGTTCCCCCCCACCACATGCAGCCAGAGTTCCCCCACCACATTGCAGCCAGAGTTCCCCCCCACCACATTGCAGCCAGAGTTCCCCCCCACCACATTGCAGCCAGAGTTCCCCCCCCCCACCACATTGCAGCCAGAGTTCCCCCCACCACATTGCAGCCAGAGTTCCCCCCCCCCCACCACATTGCAGCCAGAGTTTCCCCCCCCACCACATTGCAGCCAGAGTTCCCCCCCACCACATTGCAGCCAGAGTTCCCCCCCACCACATTGCAGCCAGAGTTCCCCCCCCCCACCACATTGCAGCCAGAGTTCCCCCCCCACCACATTGCAGCCAGAGTTCCCCCCCACCACATTGCAGCCAGAGTTCCCCCCCACCACACTTGCAGCCAGAGTTCCCCCCCACCACATTGCAGCCAGAGTTCCCCCCCACCACATTGCAGCCAGAGTTTCCCCCCCACCACATTGCAGCCAGAGTTCCCCCCCACCACAATGCAGCCAGAGTTCCCCCCCACCACATTGCAGCCAGAGTTCCCCCCCACCACATTGCAGCCAGAGTTCCCCCCCACCACATTGCAGCCAGAGTTCCCCCCCCACCACATTGCAGCCAGAGTTCCCCCCCACCACATTGCAGCCAGAGTTCCCCCCCACCACATTGCAGCCAGAGTTCCCCCCCCACCACATTGCAGCCAGAGTTCCCCCCCACCACATTGCAGCCAGAGTTCCCCCCCACCACATTGCAGCCAGAGTTCCCCCCCACCACCACATTGCAGCCAGAGTTCCCCCCCCCCACATTGCAGCCAGAGTTCCCCCCCACACACATTGCAGCCAGAGTTCCCCCCCACCACATTGCAGCCAGAGTTCCCCCCACCACATTGCAGCCAGAGTTCCCCCCCACCACATTGCAGCCAGAGTTTCCCCCCCACCACATTGCAGCCAGAGTTCCCCCCCCCACCACATTGCAGCCAGTTTCCCCCCCACCACATTGCAGCCAGAGTTCCCCCCCACCACATTGCAGCCAGAGTTCCCCCCCACCACATTGCAGCCAGAGTTCCCCCCCACCCACATTGCAGCCAGAGTTCCCCCCCCACCACATTGCAGCCAGAGTTCCCCCCCACCACATTGCAGCCAGAGTTCCCCCCCACCACATTGCAGCCAGAGTTCCCCCCCACCACATTGCAGCCAGAGTTCCCCCCCACCACATTGCAGCCAGAGTTCCCCCCCACCACATTGCAGCCAGAGTTCCCCCCCACCACATTGCAGCCAGAGTTCCCCCCCACCACATTGCAGCCAGAGTTCCCCCCCACCACATTGCAGCCAGAGTTCCCCCCCACCACATTGCAGCCAGAGTTCCCCCCCACCACATTGCAGCCAGAGTTCCCCCCCACCACATTGCAGCCAGAGTTCCCCCCCACCACATTGCAGCCAGAGTTCCCCCCCACCACATTGCAGCCAGAGTTCCCCCCCACCACATTGCAGCCAGAGTTCCCCCCCACCACATTGCAGCCAGAGTTCCCCCCCACCACATTGCAGCCAGAGTTCCCCCCCCACCACATTGCAGCCAGAGTTCCCCCCCACCACATTGCAGCCAGAGTTCCCCCCCCCCACCACATTGCAGCCAGAGTTCCCCCCCCCACCACATTGCAGCCAGAGTTCCCCCCCACCACATTGCAGCCAGAGTTCCCCCCCACCACATTGCAGCCAGAGTTCCCCCCCACCACATTGCAGCCAGAGTTCCCCCCCCCCACCACATTGCAGCCAGAGTTCCCCCCCACCACATTGCAGCCAGAGTTCCCCCCCACCACATTGCAGCCAGAGTTCCCCCCCACCACATTGCAGCCAGAGTTCCCCCCACCACATTGCAGCCAGAGTTCCCCCCCACCACATTGCAGCCAAGTTCCCCCCCCACCACATTGCAGCCAGAGTTCCCCCCCACCACATTGCAGCCAGAGTTCCCCCCCACCACATTGCAGCCAGAGTTCCCCCCCACCACATTGCAGCCAGAGTTCCCCCCCACCACATTGCAGCCAGAGTTCCCCCCCACCACATTGCAGCCAGAGTTCCCCCCCACCACATTGCAGCCAGAGTTCCCCCCCACCACATTGCAGCCAGAGTTCCCCCCCACCACATTGCAGCCAGAGTTCCCCCCCACCACATTGCAGCCCCCAACAAGCCCCCCCCCAGAGTTCCCCCCCACCACATTGCAGCCAGAGTTCCCCCCCCACCACATTGCAGCCAGAGTTCCCCCCCACCACATTGCAGCCAGAGTTCCCCCCCCACCACATTGCAGCCAGAGTTCCCCCCCACCACATTGCAGCCAGAGTTCCCCCCCACCACATTGCAGCCAGAGTTCCCCCCCCACCACATTGCAGCCAGAGTTCCCCCCCACCACATTGCAGCCAGAGTTCCCCCCCACCACATGCAGCCAGAGTTCCCCCCCACCACATTGCAGCCAGAGTTCCCCCCCACCACATTGCAGCCAGAGTTCCCCCCCACCCACATTGCAGCCAGAGTTCCCCCCCACCACATTGCAGCCAGAGTTCCCCCCCCACCACATTGCAGCCAGAGTTCCCCCCCCCACCACATTGCAGCCAGAGTTCCCCCCCCCCCCACCACATTGCAGCCAGAGTTCCCCCCCCCCCCACCACATTGCAGCCAGAGTTCCCCCCCCCCACCACATTGCAGCCAGAGTTCCCCCCCCCCCACCACATTGCAGCCAGAGTTCCCCCCCCCCCCCCCACCACATTGCAGCCAGAGTTCCCCCCCCCCCCACCACATTGCAGCCAGAGTTCCCCCCCCCCCACCACATTGCAGCCAGAGTTCCCCCCCCCCCACCACATTGCAGCCAGAGTTTCCCCCCCCCCCACCACATTGCAGCCAGAGTTCCCCCCCCCCCACCACATTGCAGCCAGAGTTCCCCCCCCCCCACCACATTGCAGCCAGAGTTCCCCCCCCCCCACCACATTGCAGCCAGAGTTCCCCCCCCCCCACCACATTGCAGCCAGAGTTCCCCCCCCCCCACCACATTGCAGCCAGAGTTCCCCCCCCCCCACCACATTGCAGCCAGAGTTCCCCCCCCCCCACCACATTGCAGCCAGAGTTCCCCCCCCCCCACCACATTGCAGCCAGAGTTCCCCCCCCCCCACCAACATTGCAGCCAGAGTTCCCCCCCCCCCACCACATTGCAGCCAGAGTTCCCCCCCCCCCACCACATTGCAGCCAGAGTTCCCCCCCCCCCACCACATTGCAGCCAGAGTTCCCCCCCCCCCACCACATTGCAGCCAGAGTTCCCCCCCCCCCCACCACATTGCAGCCAGAGTTCCCCCCCCCCACCACATTGCAGCCAGAGTTCCCCCCCCCCCCCCACCCCATTGCAGCCAGAGTTCCCCCCCCCCCCACCCCCATTGCAGCCAGCGTTCCCCCCCCCCACCCCATTGCAGCCAGCGTTCCCCCCCCCCCCCCCCACCCCATTGCAGCCAGCGTTCCCCCCCCCCCCCACCCCATTGCAGCCAGCGTTCCCCCCCCCCCCCCCACCCATTGCAGCCAGCGTTCCCCCCCCCCCCCCACCACCCCATTGCAGCCAGCGTTCCCCCCCCCCCCACCCCATTGCAGCCAGCGTTCCCCCCCCCCCCCCCACCCCATTGCAGCCAGCGTTCCCCCCCCCCCCACCCCATTGCAGCCAGCGTTCCCCCCCCCCCCCACCCCATTGCAGCCAGCGTTCCCACCCCCCCATTGCAGCCAGCGTTCCCCCCACCCCCACCCCATTGCAGCCAGCGTTCCCCCCCCCCCACCCCATTGCAGCCAGCGTTCCCCCCCCCCCACCCCATTGCAGCCAGCGCGTTCCCCCCCCCCCCCACCCCATTGCAGCCAGCGTTCCCCCCCCCCCCACCCCCATTGCAGCCAGCGTCCCCCCCCCCCCCCACCCCATTGCAGCCAGCGTTCCCCCCCCACCCCATTGCAGCCAGCGTTCCCCCCCCCCCACCCCCATTGCAGCCAGCGTTCCCCCCCCCCCACCCCCATTGCAGCCAGCGTTCCCCCCCCCCCCCACCCCATTGCAGCCAGCGTTCCCCCCCCCCCACCCCATTGCAGCCAGCGTTCCCCCCCCCCCCACCCCCCCCCCACACCCATTGCAGCCAGCGTTCCCCCCCCCCCACCCCATTGCAGCCAGAGTTCCCCCCACCACATTGCAGCCAGCGTTCCCCCCCCCCCCCACCTCAACATTGCAGCCAGCGTTCCCCCCCCCCCCCCCCCACCACATTGCAGCCAGCGTTCCCCCCCCCCCCACCCACATTGCAGCCAGCGTTCCCCCCCCCCCCACCACATTGCAGCCAGCGTTCCCCCCCCCCCCCACCACATTGCAGCCAGCGTTCCCCCCCCCCCCCACCACATTGCAGCCAGCGTTCCCCCCCCCCCCCACCACATTGCAGCCTACATGTGCTGAGTAGGAGAGGACCCGAAGCCGAGCCACTGCTGCCGCCTGTTTGTTAATAGCGCGTGGAACATTACAGCTTTCAAATAAATAGCTGCCGCGAGCCTCATATACAACCCCTCCCCCCTTTTCGGGAAACTTTAAATAGGCAGATCACCCATCCAATCCTGGGATCGGTGATTTGTCTATGAAAACAGTGCCCGGAAAAGGGGAGGCGCTGTATATGACACGCACGGCGTGGGAACACAGCTATTGAATTGATGCTGTAATGTTCACTGCGCTATTAAAAAAACAGGCGGCGGCGCGACTCTCCTGCTTGCTCGCCTCTCCTGCTCTCATGCAGCCCACACTCGCCAGCCCTCAAAATTTACTTGCAAAATGAGCAGCAGGCGAGTTAAATTTTGAGGGCTGTATATATGTGTGTGTTATATATATATATATATATATATATATATATATATATATATATATATAACAAAAAAGCATTCAAAGTCCAAAATGAATCATTAAGAGATAAATGGGGGGGGGGGGGGAATTGCAGCCAGCGTTCCCCCCCCCCCCCCCCATTGCAGCCAGCGTTCCCCCCCCCCCATTGCAGCCAGCGTTCCCCCCCCCCCCATTGCAGCCAGCGTTCCCCCCCCCCCCCCATTGCAGCCAGCGTTCCCCCCCCCCCACCCCATTGCAGCCAGCGTTCCCCACCCCATTGCCCAGCCAGCGTTCCCCCCCCCCCCCACCCCATTGCAGCCAGCGTTCCCCCCCCCCCCCCACCCCATTGCAGCCAGCGTTCCCCCCCCCCCCACCCCATTGCAGCCAGCGTTCCCCCCCCCCCCCACCCATTGCAGCCAGCGTTCCCCCCCCCCACCCCATTGCAGCCAGCGTTCCCCCCCCCCCCCCACCCCCATTGCAGCCCCCCCCCCCCCCCCCCCCCCCCCCATTGCAGCCAGCGTTCCCCCCCCCCCCCCCCCACCCCATTGCAGCCAGCGTTCCCCCCCCCCCCCCCCCATTGCAGCCAGCGTTCCCCCCCCCCACCCCATTGCAGCCACGTTCCCCACCCCCACCATTGCAGCCAGCGTTCCCCCCCCACCCCATTGCAGCCAGCGTTCCCCCCCCCCCCACCCCCATTGCAGCCAGCTTTCCCCCCCCCCCCCACCCCATTGCAGCCAGCGTTTCCCCCCCCCCCCCACCCCATTGCAGCCAGCGTTCCCCCCCCCCCCCCCCCATGCAGCCCCCCCCCCCCCCACCCCCCCCCCCCCCACCCCCCCCCCCCACCCCCGCCCCCCCCAGCGTTCCCCCCCCCCCACCCACCCCATTGCAGCCAGCGTTCCCCCCCCCCCCCCCACCCCATTGCAGCCAGCGTTCCCCCCCCACCCCATTGCAGCCAGCGTTCCCCCCCCCCCACCCCATTGCAGCCAGCGTTCCCCCCCCCCCCCACACCACATTGCAGCCAGCGTTCCCCCCCCCCCATTTCTTCCCCCCCACAGCAGCAGCCAGCGTTCCCCCCCCCCCACCACATTGCAGCCAGCGTTCCCCCCCCCCCCCCCCCCCCCCCCACCACATTGCAGCCAGCGTTCCCCCCCCCCCCCCCCCCCACCACATTGCAGCCAGCGTTCCCCCCCCCCCCCCCCACCACATTGCAGCCACCCAGCGTTCCCCCCCCCCCCCCCCCACCACATTGCAGCCAGCGTTCCCCCCCCCCCCCCCCCCACATTGCAGCCAGCGTTCCCCCCCCCCCCACCACATTGCAGCCAGCGTTCCCCCCCCCCCCCCCCCCCCCCCCCCACCACATTGCAGCCAGCGTTCCCCCCCCCCACCACATTGCAGCTAGCGTTCCCCCCCCCCACCACATTGCAGCCTACATGTGCTGAGTAGGAGAGGACCCGAAGCCGAGCCACTGCTGCCGCCTGTTTGTTAATAGCGCGTGGAACATTACAGCTTTCAAATAAATAGCTGCCGCGAGCCTCATATACAACCCCTCCCCCCTTTTCGGGAAACTTTAAATAGGCAGATCACCCATCCAATCCTGGGATCGGTGATTTGTCTATGAAAACAGTGCCCGGAAAAGGGGGAGGCGCTGTATATGACACGCACGGCGTGGGAACACAGCTATTGAATTGATGCTGTAATGTTCACTGCGCTATTAAAAAAACAGGCGGCGGCGCGACTCTCCTGCTTGCTCGCCTCTCCTGCTCTCATGCAGCCCACACTCGCCAGCCCTCAAAATTTACTTGCAAAATGCGAGCAGGCGAGTTAAATTTTGAGGGCTGTATATATGTGTGTGTAATATATATATATATATATATATATATATATATATAAACAAAAAAGCATTCAAAGTCCAAAATGAATCATTAAGAGATAAATGCAAAACAGCGCTAAATATGGATATAAGTGTCCAACTCCACCATAAAGTAGGCAAAAGGATGGAAAATCTTGATGTCAAAAAAAGAAGACAACTAAAGTCTGTGCGTTTATCCAAAAAAGTAGTGTCAGATAGAGAAAAAGGAAGCGTGCACCAGCCTGCCCACTCTCAATCCACCACGTGTTGGAATCAAAATCCCCGCAGGGGTTCAAACTCACCAAACAGACTGCAGGGATTTTGATTCCAACACGTGGTGGATTGAGAGTGGGCAGGCTGGTGCACGCTTCATTTTTCTCTATCTGACACTACTTTTTTGGATAAACGCACAGACTTTGGTTATCTTCTTTTTTTGACATCAAGATTTTCCATCCTTTTGCCTACTTTATGGTGGAGTTGGACACTTATATCCATATTTAGCGCTGTTTTGCATTTATCTCTTAATGATTCATTTTGGACTTTGAATGCTTTTTTGTTATTTTATGACACACCATTTTAACAGCTGCTTCTGTTTATACACATCTATATACCTCAATTGGGAGATATTTAGTGTGTTTCTTATATTTTTATATTTTTTTCCTTTTAAAGGTATTGTCTGTTGGGCGCTGAGGAGTGTATTATAGGCCTTGTAAATGCACTGTTTTGATATATATATATATATATATATATATATATATATATATATATATAAATGTTTAACTTCCCTGCCCCCCTCCAAAAGATTTCAGTATGTTATTCAACTGTACAGTTAAAAAAAAAGCACAACTGCTCCTAAATGTGAGTTTAGCAGCTGTAGTGTACATGGAGCCTTAAAGGGAATGAAAGATGACATGATTGTAAGATGACATGATTGTTCAAAGGGCAGCACCATATAGGACCTCTGCCGGGTTAGCCCCCCCATATAAAAAATGTTGACTTTTTTTTATGTAGTTTGTTAGATCTTTGTTAGATCAGGTTAGATCAATCAATGTTTGCGTTAGATCTCACACAGAAAAAGCAATATTAAGAGTTATTTGCTGGGGGGGCTAACCCGTCATCAGCCCCCCCTATCAAATTTTCTGGCCGAAAATCATTCAGGCTGATAGATATTCGTTAGATCCGGTAAGATCAAGTGGTTTTAACGTTAGATCTCACATAATTATAGACTTATTAAGTGATTAATGAGGGGGGGCTGGCCCCCCCTTATCAATTTTTTGGGACAAAAATCATTCAGGCTAATAGATATTCGTTAGATCCGGTAAGATCAAGTGGTTTGAACGTTAGATCTCACATCGTTTCCGAGATATTCCACATAAAAAACTAGATTTTTAGGTGGTACATATGTATGGACATATGGACGGGTTGGCCCCCCCTTTGAAATTTTCTGGCCGAAAAAAATCATTCAGGCTAATAGATATTCGTTAGATCCGGTAAGATCAAGTGGTTTTAACGTTAGATCTCACATCATTTCAGAGATATTCCACATACAAATACAGATATTGGATGTATACAAGGACAAAGTAGGGGGGGCTGGCCCCCCTTATCAATATTTTTTGGCCAAAAATCATTCAGGCTGATAGATATTCGTTAGATCCGGTAAGATCAAGTGGTTTTAACGTTAGATCTCACATAATTACAGACTTATTAAGTGATTAATGAGGGGGGGCTGGCCCCCCCTTATAAATTTTTTGGGCCAAAAATCATTCAGGCTGATAGATATTCGTTAGATCCGGTAAGATCAAGTGGTTTTAACGTTAGATCTCACATAATTATAGACTTATTAAGTGATTAATGAGGGGGGGCTGGCCCCCCCTTATCAATTTTTTGGGACAAAAATCATTCAGGCTATTAGATATTCGTTAGATCCGGTAAGATCAAGTGGTTTTAACGTTAGATCTCACATCATTTCAGAGATATTCCACATACAAATACAGATATTGGATGTATACAAGGACAAAGTAGGGGGGGCTGGCCCCCCCTTATCAATATTTTTGGCCAAAAATCATTCAGGCTGATAGATATTCGTTAGATCCGGTAAGATCAAGTGGTTTTAACGTTAGATCTCACATCGTTTCCGAGATATTCCACATAAAAAACTAGATTTTTAGGTGGTACATATGTATATACATATGGACGGGTTGGCCCCCCCTTATGAAATTTTCTGTCCGAAAATCATTCAGGCTAATGGATATTCGTTAGATCCGGTAAGATCAAGTGGTTTTAACGTTAGATCTCACATCATTTCAGAGATATTCCACATACAAATACAGATATTGGATGTATACAAGGACTAATGAGGGGGGGGCTGGCCCCCCCTTATCAATATTTTTGGCCAAAAATCATTCAGGCTGATAGATATTCGTTAGATCCGGTAAGATCAAGTGGTTTTAACGTTAGATCTCACATCGTTTCCGAGATATTCCACATAAAAAAATAGATTTTAGGTGGTACATATGCATGGACATATGGACGGGTTGGCCCCCTCTTATCAAATTTTCTGGCAAAAAATCATTCAGGCTAATGGATATTCGTTAGATCTGGTAATATCAAGTGGTTTTAACATTTGAATATCCATAATTACAGGAATATTTGGTAGGAATGCACAGATACCTGTTCTAGAATCTATATCGGAGCAGATACTGAGCATTTTCACATGTACTAGTGATGAGTGCCATTGAGCATACCAGGGCTCGAGTCCTGCGGCAACATGTGGGAACGACGTCCCTGCACTTATTTTACTGCAGGAACGCCGTTCCATTTGCAGGACTCGGGCAGCTTTTGCAGTGCCGTACTAACTAGGGGGCGGGGGCGATTCACCTCGGGTGTCACATGCTGGGGGGGTGTCGGGCGGCCACGACACCCCCTCCTCCAAGTCCCCTCTATGCATCAGTGACAGCGCGGCGTGTCTGTCAGCGGCCACGGAGTGTAAAAAACTGACAGTGCAGGGGGAGAGCTGTGACAGGGTGTGGGGGTGACCGCGTCAGGTGCGGACTGTACCGCTACCCAGGTGACATACAGACCGGCCGCCGCGAGGAAGGAGTAAAAAACACAGTCTCTCGCTCTCTTGTACAACAGGGAGAGCGAGAGATGGTAAGGCAGCGTTAAACGGAGGACAGGAAATGCCAGAGATGTGGCCCTAGCAACCAATCATTATCTTGTGGTTCAGAATAGGAAAGTGCAAAGGTAAGAACTAACACAGAGCACATGGGGGGGGGGGGGTACAGAGGTTGACGTGGAGGGGGTACAGAGGTGGACATAGGGGGTACAGAGGTGGACATGGGGGGTACAGTGGTGGACATGGGGGGGTACAGTGGTGAACACAGGTGGACCGGGGGAACAGAGGTGGAGGGGGGTACAGTGGTGGACATGAGGGGTACAGTGGTGGACATGGGTACAGTGGCGGACATTGGGGGGTACAGTGGTGAACACGGGGGGGTACAGTGGTGAACACAGGTGGACAGGGGGAACAGAGGTGGACATGAGGGGTACAGAGGTGGACATGGGGGGGATACAGAGGTGAACACAGAGGTGGACATGGGGGGTGCAGAGGTGGACATGGGAGAGGGGGTACAGAGGTGGACGGGGTAGAGGTGGACATGAGGGGGTACAGAGGTGGACACAGAGGTGGACGGGGTAGAGGTGGACATGGGGGGGGTACAGAGGTGAACACAGAGGTGGAAGGGGGGGGTACAGAGGTGGACATGGGGAGGAACAGGGTGAACACAGAGGTGGACAGGGTAGAGGTGGACATGAGGGAGTACAGAGGTGGACATGGGGGGGGGAACAGAGGTGGAGGGGGCACAGAGGTGAACACAGAGGTGGACATGGGGGGGTGCAGAGGTTTACATGGGGGTTCCACTGGAGGTGGACATGTGGGGGAACAGGGGTGGACATGGGGGGGGGGTACCGAGGTGGACATGGGGGGGGTACCGAGGTGGACATGGGGGGTACCGAGGTGGACATGGGGGGTACCGAGGTAGACATGACAAGGTGGTACAGGGTAGGGTACATAGATGGGGGGTGGAGGGGGTACAGAGATGAAACCAGGGTGGGGGGGGGTGGCACTACCCGGTGGGACATGGAGGATGACAGGGGGGATAGGGGTACGGTAGTGAGAGGTGGGAGGTGGGGTGGGGGACATGGGGGGGTACAGGTGAGTCGATGGTCTGGGGTGCAGAGTTGGACAGTCAATTCGGTGGTAGGTGGACATGGGGGGTGTCAAACGAGGGTGGCATGTTACTATGGGACATGGGTCGGCGGGGGGGGTAGGGAGGAGGCACATGGGGGCACGAGCAGTGGTGGGGACTGGGGGGAGACAGGGGAGCAGTGAGGGGAGCAGGAGCGGGGGGGAGGCTGGTGGGGGGGTGATCAGCAGTACCCTGAGACCAGCCAGGCAAAACCCAGCACCCTGAGACCAGCAGGCAGGCCAGCACCCTAAGACCAGCCAGGCCAGCACCCTGAGACCAGCCAGGTCAGTAGGTATGTGTGATTAACGAATATCTATTAGCCTGAATGATTTTCGGCCAGAAAATTTCATAAGGGGGGACCAACCCGTCCATATGTCCATGCATATGTACCACCTAAAAATCATTTTTTTTTATGTGGAATATCTCGGAAACAATGTGAGATCTAACGTTAAAACCACTTGATCTTACCGGATCTAACGAATATCTATTAGCCTGAATGATTTTCGGCCAGAAAATTTCATAAGGGGGGGCCAACCCGTCCATATGTCCATACATATGTACCACCTAAAAATCTATTTTTTTATGTGGAATATCTCGGAAACGATGTGAGATCTAACGTTCAAACCACTTGATCTTACCGGATCTAACGAATATCTATTAGCCTGAATGATTTTTGTCCCAAAAAATTGATAAGGGGGGGCCAGCCCCCCCTCATTAATCACTTAATAAGTCTATAATTATGTGAGATCTAACGTTAAAACCACTTGATCTTACCGGATCTAACGAATATCTATCAGCCTGAATGATTTTTGGCCCAAAACATTTATAAGGGGGGGCCAGCCCCCCCTCATTAATCACTTAATAAGTCTGTAATTATGTGAGATCTAACGTTAAAACCACTTGATCTTACCGGATCTAACGAATATCTATCAGCCTGAATGATTTTTGGCCAAAAATATTGATAAGGGGGGGCCAGCCCCCCCTACTTTGTCCTTGTATACATCCAATATCTGTATTTGTATGTGGAATATCTCTGAAATGATGTGAGATCTAACGTTAAAACCACTTGATCTTACCGGATCTAACGAATATCTATTAGCCTGAATGATTTTCGGCCAGAAAATTTCATAAGGGGGGGCCAACCCGTCCATATGTCCATACATATGTACCACCTAAAAATCTAGTTTTTTATGTGGAATATCTCGGAAACGATGTGAGATCTAACGTTCAAACCACTTGATCTTACCGGATCTAACGAATATTTATTAGCCTGAATGATTTTTGTCCCAAAAAATTGATAAGGGGGGGCCAGCCCCCCCTCATTAATCACTTAATAAGTCTATAATTATGTGAGATCTAACGTTAAAACCACTTGATCTTACCGGATCTAACGAATATCTATCAGCCTGAATGATTTTCGGCCAGAAAATTTGATAGGGGGGGCTGATGACGGGTTAGCCCCCCCAGCAAATAACTATTAATATTGCTTTTTCTGTGTGAGATCTAACGCAAACATTGATTGATCTAACCTGATCTAACAAAGATCTAACAAACTAAATAAAAAAAAGTCAAAATTTTTTATATGGGGGGGCTAACCCGGCAGAGGTCCATATAGGTACTATTTACAGTTAATGTTTAGCACTTTTGTACTTGTTTTCTTTATTGTGCTTGGACCTAAAGTATTACTTTTTTTTTTTTTTTTTGTAAAAGTGAAACATTGCATAATATGTAGTTTTCCATCCAGCAAGCAGTGGCATTGGTGTGGCAGACCACACATGGTGACACCCGCTAAAGAAGTTACACCGGAGCTGCCGCCCACCACTCTACACACGGTACTCGATTGCTTCTGCTTGCAGAGCTGCAGCGGAGCGAGCAAGGCACCAAGCCGTGCGGCGAAGGCTGCCTGTATCGCTCCCCTGTCTTAAGCTGTCCCTCTGATCTCCCAATGTCTTCGGAGGCAGCCGGAGTTGATGGGTGGAGATGGGGGTGTGGCTGCCTCATCTGCTCTTCCTACAGATTCCTTCGTTCAAGGAGAAAGAGGCGAGGACACAACAGCCCAAGTGTCTTCATTTCCAGTCATGCTGTAAGTTACTTTACATGTCATCCCCTGAATGCCACCCCAGCTAGCCCTATGCCACCCCAGCTTGCCCTATGCCATCCTATAATTTACAGGGGCCATTTGGGGATGCACCCGAGACTGAAAGGTGCTGTGCAGGATATACAGGAGGGGGGTGACACTATGTTTTGCCACACCAGGTGACGCCAACCCTAGTGACGCCACTGCCAGCAAGCAAAACAAGCAACTCTGTGATCGCAGTAGTGACTTATTCCTTACGTTATCAATTGGCTCAGTATTGTCTCATTAGTTATCTCATAATACTTTGGTAATCAAGTGTTGTAGAGGTAGAGAGGGGGAATGCATTAAAGCGGTATTTCACCCTAAACATAATATCTCCCATGCGATCCAGCATACTGGCGTCAGCGCCAGTATGCTGGTTTTTTTTTTTTTTAATAGCACACTTACTGTATTATTGTAGAATTCCTTTTCTGTCCCCCGTGGTGGACGGCGCCAGTATAGCGCGTCACATCTTCCTAAAATACCCGATATGCACTCGGGTAATCTCGGCGAAAATGCGGCGCCTGCGCACAGACCTAGGAGCTGACTGCGCAGGCGCCGTATTTCTCCGAGTCCTACGGCTATGGCGCGTCACGCCCTCCGAAATAGGACTCGGAGAAATACGGCGCCTGCGCAGTCAGCTCCTAGGTCTGTGCGCAGGCGCCGCATTTTCGCCGAGATTACCCGAGTCCATATCGGGTATTTTAGGAAGATGTGACGCGCTATACTACAGCTGTCCACCGCGGGGGACAGAAAAGGAATTCTACAATAATACAGTAAGTGTGCTATTAAAAAAAAAAAAAAACAGCATACTGGCGCTGACGCCAGTATGCTGGATCGCATGGGAGATATTATATTTAGGGTGAACCTCCGCTTTAAGATAAACCTTCTGCCTTTACAACCCATTTAAGTCAACAGCTAAAAAAAATTGTAGCTGCTGACTTTAACCACTTAAAGACCGCTCCATGTACATTTACGTCGGCAGAATGGCACCGACAGGCACATCAACGTATATATACACGTTGGTGCCTTGGGGGGGTTCGGGGGTTCGATCATGCGGCGGTCCGGTTACCTGGCCGGGCGATCCTGGATGAGGGGGCGGATATTCGTTTTTGTCCGCCCCCTTCGGATCGCTCTCGGCCAATCCGCGCGCTCCCCCTGCGTGTCCTTTCCTCCTCCTCCTGTGTAAACACAGGAAGGAGGAAGTGATGTGATCGCTCCCTCGGCAGGTTTTTTCGACCACCGCTGAGGAGATATCACATCACATAGTAAGTGTACACAACAGCACACTGACACCAGGACACATAGGAACATTTAACGCCCCCGATAAAAATCGCAGAGGCGATCAAATACCACCAAAAGAAAGCTCTATTTGTGTGAAGAAAAGGACGCAAATTTTATTTGGGAGCCACATCGCACGACCGCGCAATTGTTGGTTAAAGCGACGCAGTGCCGCAAAAAGGGGCAAGGTCATTTGGCAGCATTTTGGTCCGGGTCTTAAGTGGTAAATGAACACGCATCTGTCCAAGGATCCAGCACTGTCCTCACCCAGGCCGGTTTCTTTATTGGCCCACAGTTAACTGCTTGCCGACCAGCCGCCGCAGTTACACGGTGGCAGGTCGGCTCTGCTGGGCGAGATCACGTAGATCTACGTCATCTCGCCATTCAGCCAATAGGGGCGCGCGTGTGCCCCCCGCTCCCCCCCCTGATGCCGACGAGTGTGCCTGGCGTTACAGAGCGAGATCCGGGAGCTGTGTGGGTAAACAACACAGCTCCTGGTTCTGTCAGGGGGAGAAATGCCTGATCGTCTGTTCATACAATGTATGAACAGCGATCTGTCATTGCCCCATGTCAGTCTCACCCCCCCTTCAGTTAGAACACACTCAGGGAACATAATTTAACCTTCCTTGCCCCCTAGTATAACCCCTTCCCTGCCAGTGGCATTTTTATAGTAATCGATGCATTTTTATATCACTGATCGCTATAAAAATGTGTCTGAAGTGTCCGCCATAATTTTAAAATTTGCTCATCGCCGCCAATACTAGTAAAAAAAATGCCATAAAACTATCCCCTATTTTGTAAACGCTATAACTTTTGCGCAAACCAATCAAACGCTTATTGCGTGGTTTTTTTTGTTTGTTTTTTTACGGAAAATATGTAGAAGAATACATATCGGCCTAAACTGAGGAAAAAAAACTTTTGTTTTGTTTTTTATATATTTTTGGAGGATATTTTATTATAGCAAAAAGTTAAAAATATTGCTTTTTTTTTTCAAAATTGTCGCTTTATTTTTGTTTATAGCGCAAAAACTAAAAACTGCAGAGATGATCAAATACCACCAAAAGAAAGCTCTATTTGTGGGAAAAAGACACCAATTTTGTTTGGGAGCCACATCGCACGACCGTGCAATTGTCAGTTAAAGCGTCGCAGTTCCGAATCACAAAAAGTGGCCCGGTCATTGACCAGCAATATGGTCCGGGGCTTAAGTGGTTAACATGTCGGCCGGGCACCGTGTCAGTCAGCTACCCAATGCGTAAGCCATGCTGTGAATAAGCCTTCTGGGGACCTGTGACAGAAAGTTGTGAGCAGGGAGGGCAGTGAACTTCCTCTCATATCACCTTGGATATCCGAGTGGAAGTGGGAGGAGGTACCTGTCAAAACTACGTGCCCTTGTTCCGCCGCCAAAAAACAAAAGTGCCAAGTATGTCAGACATTCTGCTTTAAATGAATTGCAGTAAAGTTTCAGGCTTCACACCCCCTAGCGCTGCATAATCTCTGTCCTTCTGCAAGAGCAGAGTTTCTGTTAGATTGGGACTACTTGCATGTGTTTTATCTCATTGACAACTGCTCCATTTATTTATTTTCCTGCCTTCACGGATACAGGAAGTAAGGGAAAATCTTTCCTCTGGGGTCATGGACAGCAGTATTTAGATTGATCCACATCAATCTAAAGACTTCCCCCTCACCGCAGTCTGAAGCCTGGCTGACAGCCTGAAAATAGACTAGGCGGTGGCTGATAGAACCATCCACTATCTTTGCAAGCCTACTGTATCCTGTTTTTTTTGGTGACTGGCCCTTTAACCTAACAGCTCTAACCACAGGTAAAGGCCCCAAGAAGTGTGTTTATCATCAACCACACAACCCTTCCTTGGTATGTGCAGCACTAATCTCTCATTATCGGGAGTGACGGTCTGGCAGCCAAAAATTAGTTTACATTTTGATCAAAGTGCGAATACTTGTTCAATTTTATTACAATCTTGTGCAAGAAATCTTATCTTATCGTTCCTTCTGTTAATAATAATACTGATAATGTATGACAAATTTGTGACATAAAAATATACCCCCCCCCCCCACACACACAAAGAGAATAAAAAAGGCTAATTGAAGAAAAAAAAAAATCTAAAGAACATGGAAGTGGAGCTGTAGAAGTAAAAGTTCTAGAGACTAATAGACCCTTTCACACGGGCGGATAGATTTCAGCTTTTAACTGCGTGTAGATGAAGTTCTCTACCGCACCTAAACTCACACAATGCTTTCCTGTGGCCCCATTCACACACTGCACTTAGCAACGGTTTTGTTACATGGGGTTTTGTGCGGTTAGAAAAAAAATTTGACTGCCTCCAGGACCAATTTTAGCGCAGTAATCGCAGTGTACTATTAAACCTGTAGATGGAAGTGGCCACAAGGACAGAAATGGCTAAAAAGTACCACTGCAGTTAAACGCAGCCGCATGTAAATGCTGCTAATCGCAATGTACAACTGCAAGTGATCGCTCTGCCTGGAGTCTTGGAATTTCAAAATGACAAAACATGTTTTTAACAGCGGGAAGAACAGCCTTCCGTATGAGACAGGCCTTCTGGAGAATAACAGGATCTATTTATTAAGAGTGCCACCTTTCAGAACACATTTGCCAATGTTTTCTGCTCAGTTTATAAAATGGTGACTTGAGGTGAATTGTAGTATATTGTGGTAATGACTTGCAGATTATTCTTCTTGAAACAATATTGACCTAAGCTAAAAGCAAAACCTGAAACAAGACATTAACAACCTTGATATCAGGCTCTTGCACCCCCTTCTTGCCCAGCCCATTTTTCAGTGCTGTCGCACTTTGACAATTTCGCAGTCATGCCTAAACTGTAACCATGTGAATTTTTTATTTTTTTAATTTTCTTCACACAAATAGTTTTTTTTAGGTGGTATTTAATCACTTCTGGGGTTTTTATTTTTTCCTAAAAAATAAAATAGGTTTAGTTTCTGTCAGTAAATTTTTGTAAAAAAATAATTTTTCTCCTTCGCTGATGGGCACTGATGAGGTGCCACTTATGGGCATTGATGAGGTGGCACTGATGGGCACTGGGCATTGATGGGTGGCATTGGTGGGCAGCACTGACTGGCATCACTAATGGCCACTGATTTCTGGCACTTGTGGGCAGTGGTGGGCACACATTGCTGGCACTGGTGGGCACTTAACTGTAATCGGGGCACTGATAATCAGTTCCCTGATTACATCCCTAGGTGTCCTCCTGTAAGGAGATGCTGATGATCGTCTCTCCTCTGCTCACACTCTATCCTGAAAGGATAGTCATGTGATGTGCTGGATTGAAACTATCAGGCCGTATAGAAAGGCCCTTTCTTGTGCTCAGCGTCGTATCCAGAGGTTGTCTTTGGGTAACAGACATATGAGTGCTGCCAGCATTGCTGCAGAGGTTGAAGGGATGGGGGGGTCAGTCTGTCAGTGCTCAGACCGTACGCCACACACTGCATCAAATTGGTCTGCATGGCAGTCGTCCCATAAGGCAGCCTCATCTAAAGATGATTCCCAAGACAGCCTGCAAACAGTTTGCTGAAGACAAGCAGACTATGTTCACTCAATGAACTGTAGCTCTTCAGTGCCAGCAACACTCATGCAGCCCCAGACCATGATACTCCATCACCATGCTTGACTTGTGGGCAAGGCACACTTGTCTTTGTACTCCTCACCTGGTTGCTGCAACAAACGCTTGACACCATCTGAACCAAATAAGTTTGACTTGGTCTCATCAGACCACAGGACATGGTTCCAGTAATCCATGCTCTTGGTCAGCTTGTCTTCAGAAAACTGCAGGCTTTCTTGTGCATCATTTCTAGAAGAGGCTTCCTTCTGGGATGACAGCCATGCAGACCAATTTGATGCAGTGTGCTGTGTATGGTCTGAGCACTGAAAGGCTTACTCCCCCCCCCCCCCCCCCCCCCCCCTTATCCCTTCGATTTCTGCAACAATGCTGGTAGCACTCATATGTCTCCCAAAGACAACCTCTGGATATGACGCTGAGCACGTGCACTCAACTTCTGTGGTCGACAATGGCGAGACCTGTTCTGTAGCATAGTTTCAGGGTCTTGGCAATCTTCTTATAGCCTAGGCCTTCTTTATGTCGAGCAACAATCCTTTTTTTTTCAGATCCTTCTAGTTCTTTGCCATGAGCTGTCATGTTGAACTTCCAGTGACCAGTATGAGAGAGTGAGAGCGATAACACCAAATTTAACACACCTGCTCCCCATTCACACATGAGACTTTTTAACACTAACGAGTCACATGAGCCTGGGGAGGGAAAATGGCGAATTGGGCCCAATTTGGAAATTTTCACTTAAGGGTGTACTCACTTTTGTCTACAGGGCTGTAGACATTAATGGCTGTGTGTTGAGTTATTTTGAGGGGACAGCAAATATACACTGTTATACAAGGTGTACACTCAATACTTTACATTGTAGCGAAGAGTCATTTCTTCAGTGTTGTCACTTTGAGATGCTGTGTGTGTGTGTGTGTGTTTTTTATTTATATTTTTTATTTTATTTTTTTCAACCAGGGGGTTGATCGAAAAAAAAAAAAAAAAGGAAAACCCTGTATCAACAGAACGATGTGTGATGCATGAATGTCATCAGTCAAGAATTGATTATATTTATAAAAAATAATTGCATTTCCATGTTCTGTGTACTGTGGGAAAAGTTCACTGTTGAGGTTTACATACAATTGATAGGGTTAGTTCACCTATACCCGGGGTGTCCAAACTTTTTTTTTTTCAAAGAGGGCCAGATTTGATGAAGTGAACATGCATGAGGGCCGACCATTTTTCCTGATATTCTTTGAGCCATAAAAATTGGGTCTAAGTGTGTTCGTCCGAGCACTAATACACCGCTTAACAAGAATTATCTTGCCTTTGTGGCTGTGTGTGGTGAAGAGATGAGCTCAGGCGTATTATTTGGATATACCGTATTTATTGGCGTATAACGCGCACCTTCACTTTTAAGAGGGAAGTTTCAGGGAAAAAAAACAAAAAAAAATTGAAATAAAGAACTGTGAAGCAAAATAAGTGTCGGTGCCCATCTGCAGCACCCACCATTGCTAGGGATGCAGCACCCACCATTGCTAGGGATGCAGCACCCACCATTGCCAGGGATGCAGCACCCACCATTGCCAAGAATGATCAGCAGTGTCCATCTGCAGCCAGCGTGCCCAAGTGTCCATCTGCAGCCAGCGTGCCCAAGTGTCCATCTGCAGCCAGCTTTTAAATTTTGCCACGAGTTGTCCTGTGTATTCGGCTCCTCTCGCAGTCGCGCCCCTTGGCTCGGCTTCTATGATGGACATAACACACACCCAATAGAGGGACTGGGCGTAACAATGAGCGGAGCCTAGCCGAGTACACAGTATACTCGGCTCAGGCTATTTCGGCGGCGCTAGCTCCTCCTCACCCACAAGCAGCAGGGATCAGCGTATAACACGCACAAAAGTGTGTGTTTATACACCGGTAAATACAGTATATCTTTTGTGGCCCTGGCGCTGGGAGATCGCTGGGGTCCACAAAAGATATATATGTGTAGATAACCAGGCGAGCCGTTCAAAACCTGGCCAGACCTTGGACATGCCTGACCTATACAAACCTCAAAATTGCCTTTTGGAGATCAGGGGCATACGTAGATAAAAACAAACTGCAGCTTTGACCAAAGTTGAAGCATGCCTTTGCGATAGGTGTAGGCCATCTACATACAGTACCTCCATAGAGGGAGAAAATTGTCCTCTTGGCAATGTCTTAGGAGTTTTCCACTCGGTCTTCACGGGGCACATGTGTGCAAGTATATGGCCAATGCCTAATAGAAAGGGCATTGGTTAAAGCTGCACAGTTTGTTTTTATATACAGACATCACCTTATATGCATAGGCAGCTTTTTAGTAAGAGTGAACTATACCTTTAGTAAAGTAAATGTCTTATTTGCCATTCTAACAAGTAATGTTTTTTTCCAGTTCGATGTTTACATTGTGAAATGCAGGGACAGGAGTCAAGTGTTTGTACTGTGAACAGGGTTGTTTGTGGAAGAGTTTATATACCCTGCATAATTAAAATGCCATCCCCGCCTTTACAAGGCTAAGGCTTCATGTACACGGGAGGGACGTTCAACCTCTCCTGAATGATTTAACTTGACAGCTAGGAACCAGTGTCTAAAAATTTGGCTTTAGCCACGTTTACATGCCACGTTTTGCGTCTAGAAGTGTTTGAAAAAAAAAAGATTTTTTTGGTTTAAATGAAAAATGTTTGTAAACGAAACGCTCCTTAACGCGAGTTGCCACGTTTTGCTCTTGAAATGCCTCTAAACACAGCTTCTGAACGCGTTTTTTTTTTTTGGGGGTTCCAGAAAAAGCCTCTAAACTCAACTGCTTATAAACGACCCTGTGTACATGTACTGATAAGATAATATAGAGGAGAGTTCAGGGGCAATTGAAAAAATGCCCAACTGCTCCTAAACGTTTACCAGCAGGCAGTGTACATGAGGCCACTGTGAATATGTCTCGTGAATGGAAATATTAGTAGTTTGGGCCTTTATTGTGCCCGTTTGTATCAACAAGAAACGTGTTTCAGAGGGTTTCACATAGGAGGGTTTTGGCATCTGTTGTTAAAGAGGAGTTCCAGCTTGTTAACAAAAATAAAAATAAATCGGCAGCTACAAATACTGTTTCCTACTGCGTGTGCGCAAGTGGCGCTGTGCTTTCTGAATGGTCCCGCTGTCTTCTGGGACCTCGGTCTCCCAGAAGGCAGCGGGGGGAGGGGGAGAGAAGGAGGAGGGGCTGGAAATTTCGTATGTGTGACGATATATATATATATATATATTTTTTTTTTTAGCTCATATTTTTTTCATAATGGATCACTGTACAGTACAGTGGCCCAGGAAATATTATTATTATTATTATTATTATTATTATTATTATTTTTGCAATACAGGTTAACTGATTTATGCATTATTACACAGAGTACTTTATTTTTTAAATGTTTTTTAAATGTTAGGGCTCTTTCAGGTCCGCCTGTCAGTTTTTCAGGTGGACCTGAATGCTCCATGCACCTCCTATGGAGCGACAGATGTCAGTGGTGACAAGTCCGTTGACAACCGCTCCCATCCACTAAATCCAGACGGATGACAACCCTATTTTTTGTTCCATTTTTGGATAGAGTAAGGGTGGGTAATAATCCCTCTCCATTGTTTTTTTTTTTTTTTGTCAACTTTCTGTCCCATAGCCAAAACAGGAAGTGAGAAAATCCCTGCAAATTAAAGGGGTTGTAAATGTACAATCCCCCCCCCCCCCCCTTAAATAGCTTCCTTTACCTTAGTGCAGTCCTCCTTCACTTACCTCATCCTTCCATTTTGCTTTTAAATGTCCTTATTTCTTCTGAGAAATCCTCACTTCCTGTTATTCTGTCTGTAACTCCACACAGTAATGCGAGGCTTTCTCACTGGTGTGAAGAAAGCCTCTTGAGGGGGGAGGAGCGAGCAGGAGTGTCAGGACGCCACTAACACACAGCTCCTTTCTCTATCTGCAATGTAGAGAGCGTCCTGACTCTCCTGCTCGCCCCCCTCAAGGGAGGGGGCGAGCACAACACTCCACACCAGGGAGAAAGCCTCGCAATACTGTGTGGAGTTACAGACAGAAGAACAGGAAGTGAGGATTTCTCCGAAGAAATAAGGACATTTAAAAGCAAAATGGAAGGATGAGGTAAGTGAAGGAAGACTGCATTAAGGTAAAGGAAGCTACTTAGGACAATAAATTGTACCTTTACAACCCCTTTAAGGGAATAGAGGTGCCTACACATGCCTGCTCAGGTGGATGTAAACCCGATTCATGAAATTTGAGCTGGGCACGTATATCTGCAGTACTTAAACTCTCTTCAATGAGTTAGGTTCAGAAGAGAGCTATGAGATTTGTCAGCCTGATAACTCCTGACACATTCTCTGACACTTCAGACAAGGTTGCTAAAATAGATGGGCAGGGAGCCGGCCCTATTACAAAACACCTCTGAGAGTCTCTGCCTATGATGAGAGGGGGTGTGTGCCTTTCCTCCAGTCGGCAATGTTGGCTATTTTGGCTGTATGCCCAGACATCACACTCTGTGTTAACCACGAAGAGAAAATATCCTAACACGATCTGAACATTCTAAACGTAATATATATGTAATGACAGCAGATATACATGTAAAACTTATGAAGGGAAATTTGGTTTATCCTTGTGTATCATCTGAGGCTGTTAACTCCACTTTAAGGAACTTCCTTGGGGCTCCCAGGTTCAAAAGAACTAGTGTCCCTATTAGAAGATTTCTCCAATATTCGTTTTCTAGAGACAATCCCAAATAGTTTTTTTTACTTTCACTTTCAAGGATAATGCTAAACAGGATAACGAGAGAAGGTGAACCCTTCCCTATGCTATTCAAAAAGCTTAAAAATATTTAAGTTGCACTTAAAAATTTTTTTTTACCTGTTGTGACAAACAGATTCAACTTGAGAACAAACCTACAGACCCCATCTTGTTTGTAACTCGGGGACCGCCTGTAGATGCAATGGTGTACTGTTGAGAATGTAAGTACACCCTTGGCCATACAAGTTGGTATTGCCCCCTTTAGCACTGTTAACCACTTCAGCCCCGGAGGATTTGGCTGCCCAATGACGGGCCATTATTTGCAATTCTGCACTGTTTCACTTTAAAGCTGCTCCTGCTGGCTTTTAATAAATCGACACTTCCCTGTCCAGGGTGCCCGCGATGTCGGCACCCGAGGCCGACCTGTTCCTCAGCCCTCTGATGTTGCCGTTGCCATCCTCGGTGAGGGAATCGGGAAGTGAAGCGCTGCGGCTTCACTTCCCGGTTCCCTACTGCGCATACGTGTGAAGACGCGCAGCGCGACTCTGGTTCCTGGTGTCTTCTGGGACCTGTGTTTTCCAGGAGACAGCGGGGGGGGGGGGGGGGGGGAGTGGTGTGACCACTGCAGGGGCCTATGCCTGGAAGTGGGTGCCAATATCCGCACCCCCCCTCCCCCCATGAAAGGTGCCAAATGTGACACCGGAAGGGGGAGGGGGGTTTCCGAAAAGCAGAGGTTCCATTTTTGTGTGGACCTCCGCTTTAACTGGCATTTGCGCGGTTGTGCCATATTGCACCCAAACAAACTTTTTATTTTTTGCGCTATAAACATAAAGCGCAACAATTTTGAAAAAGCTATTTTTTTCCCTTTTTTGCTATAATACATATCCCCCCCCCCCTCAGTTAAGGCCAATTTGTATTCTTCTACATATTATTGGTAAAAAAATTGCAATAAGCGTATATTGGTTTGCGCAAAATTTATAGCGTCTACAAAATAGGGTAAAGATTTATGGCATTTTTATATATTGTTTAAATTTTATAAAAAAATAAAAATTTATCGTGACTGCGATATTCCGGCATAGAAATGCACTGATTACTGTGTAAATGACACCGGCAGGGAAGGGATAAACCACTGGGGGGCGAGGAAGGTTTTAAGTGTGTCTTAGGGAGTGATTCTAACTGTGGAGGGGCTGGGCTATGAGTGACACGACAGTGATCACTGCTCCCGATGACAGGGAGCAGTAGATCACTGTCCTGCCACTAGGCAGAACAGGGAAATGCCTTGTTTACATCTTCCTGTTCTGGCGCTCCGTGAGACGATCGGACCCCCGGCGGACATCGAGTCTGCTGGACCCACGGGCACGCGGCAGTAGTGTGTGTATGTGTGTGTGTGTGTGTATATATATGTGTGTGTATATATATATATATATATATATATATATATATAATATATATATAATATATATGAATGCGGCGGTCGGCAAGTGGTTAAAGTTGAGATTTTATGTTATCCTATCCATTCAAGTGGCTGTACATGTGTGCCTATGTCAAACATGACCAAATGGATTCTATCTTTTGAATTTGGGATTTCCCAGGAGGTGAGAAACAACTATTGTCTTGTTATCAGCATATTGTTTATATTTGATACTTCTATGTTTAACTATATGACGCACACAGATGTAGCTTCATTTACCGATTCTTGAATACACACATCTATTTATTTATTTTTGGTAGATGCACTGTGCCATCAAATCCCAATAAGGCCCCTTTTACACATGCAGAACGTATGTCCGCTTTTATATCCATCTGTTTATGGATGAAAAAGGGACACACATTGATCCCTATGAGACTGCGGGTGTCGGCAGATGAACATCCGCTGACACCCGATCTCATCCGGGTCCGCAGTCCTATCATTCTGCAGACGGAGGAAAACCTTATTTTTCCATCTATCTGCGGATCGGATGAATATGGACAGATGGTCCGTGTTCATCTAATCCCCCGATAGGGGAGAGCGGATATCTGACAAGGTGGTCCCTGCACAGTTCCGGCGACCGCCCTCTCATCAGCCGGCTCAGTAGGAATCAACAGAGTGATCCCTGCTGAGCAAGCGGAGGTTCACGGGGCAGATAATCACAGATCCGTCCCATATGAAAGGGCCCCGAAATACATTTACCTTTTTGGTTGTAACATAAAAAAAATTGGAAAATCTCAAGGGGTATGAATTCTTTTTCAAGGCACTGTAAGAAACAGATTCTAAAACCTAATTTCTAACCAGCATTAGGCAGCAATAGTGCTTCCTGAATGCCTGTCAATTCTCTGCTATACTGCCCTCTGAAAAGTGATACAAGTGTGGATCATTTTACAGAGGGTTGTAAGCTTGCCTCCTGTCTAAAAGAGCCTTTACTGTGGCCAGACAAATCTTTAATTTGTCAGTCCAAAATATGTTATTCCAGAATGTCGTTGTCTAAATGTTCAGTGGCAAACTATAGTCTTAGTCTGATGCTCTTTTTGGACAGCAAAGTATTTATTTTTCCTGGGACCCTTCCCATGCAAGGTAGATTTGTGCAGTCTTTCTGATTGTAGATGAATGCACTTTACCTGCAGATGAAGAAGATGAAGTTCTGGGATTTTAGCATCTCTGGCTGTATTTGCTGGACTGGTCAGTCCTGTATCAGAGGCGTCATCTGCTACTTTGTAGATTTTCCTTACATTGGAATGATTGATTTAAAATGTATTTTGCTTTAAAAGTACACCCCTCACATTTTTGTAAATATTTTATCTTTTCATGTGACAACACTGAAGAAATGACACTTTCCCAAAGACAGCCTCTGTATATGACGCTGAGCACGTGCACTCAACTTCTTTGGTCGACCATGGCGAGGCCTGTTCTGAGTGGAACCTGCTGTCCTGTTAAATCGATGTATGGTCTTGACCACTGTGCTGCAGCTCATTTTCAGGGTCTTTGCAATCTTCTTATAGCCTAGGCCAGGGGGTCTCCAAACTTTTTAAACATAGGGCCAGTTTACTGTGCTTTAGACTTTAGGGGGGCCGGACTCTGGCCAGTGTGGGTAGAAAATGCCCTCAGTGAGAATAAACATGGCCTCAGTTTCTCAGTTTTGGTGGTCATTAGGAGAAGGAAATAGTGCCCCATTGTTGTCAGTGGGAGGAACAGTGCCCCATGTCATTGGAAGCAATAGTGCCCCACAGTGGCGTCTGGTGCTCAAATTTTTTTGGGGGGGTGCAAACAGGAATAAAAAAATTGCAGCCTCACCGTGCCTATCAAATGCAGCCACTGTGCATTGCGCCATGCCATCAAACGCAGTCACTGTGCCATGCCATCAAACGCAGTCACTGTGCCATGCCTGAATAGACCAGCGGCAGCTGGCATCAATAACATACATTCATGCAATGCAGCATGAATGTATGTTATTTGTGAGAGCCAGAGGGGGCGGCGCTGCAGCACCCTTTATAGACGGACCGCTATCACTGGTGCCCCAAGGGCCGGATGAAGGCTAGCAAAGGGCCGCATCTGGCCCCCAGGCCGCAGTTTGGAGACCCCTGGCCTAGGCCATCGTTAAATAGAGCAATAATTGTTTTTTTCAGATCCTTAGAGTTCTTTGCCATGAGGTGCCATGTTGAACTTCCAGTGACCAGTATGACGGAGTAAGAGCAATAACGCCAAATTTAACACTTCTGCTCCCCATTTACACCTGAGACCTTGTAACACTGAGTCGCATGACACCAGGAAGGGAAAATGACTAATTGGGCCCAATTTTGACATTTTCACTTAGGCCGCTTTCACATTGAGAAGTTTTTCAGGCGGTACAGTGCTAAAAATAGCGCTGCTATACCGCCTGAAAAACTCCTTCACTACATCCTCAATGTGAAAGCCCGAGGGCTTTCACACTGAGGCGATGTGCTGGCAGGAGAGAAAAAAATCTCCTGTCAGCAGCATCTTTGGAGCGGTGAGAACAATGGGAAACCACGGCAATGCGTCTCTATAGAGGCGCATTGTGGGCGGTATTGACCCTTTCACGCCGCTAGCGGGGGTTAATACTGCACCACTAGCGCCCGCAACTCGCGGCAAATCCGATGGTATGGCGCCGCTATTTTTAGCATCACTATACTGCCAGCACGGCTCCCGCCGCAATGTGAAAGGGGCCTTTGGGGTTTACTCACTTTGGCTTGAGGCCTATTAAGGGTCTAATCATTTTCACCTGATATGGGCCACATTTGTCTTAATTTTGTGGATGTAAAATTGTGATAAATGTAGAGGTGTACTTTTTTTTTTTTTTTTTTTCTAGATTACAAATTACAGTTGGGTAAGGTTGAGAATGAAATGCATCATGACCATTGTTATGTGTCAGTTCAAGTATATAACTTGAAGGTACTGTTTGAAGATCTAATTTTTATCTTAATATTTAGAAAAATCAACAATTTCAATAGCTTTTTTACTTGGCTGCACATCTTTTCAACTAAGCGTTTCAAGTTGTTTAGACTTCATGTACACTGGGTAATTACCCTGGTGTATAGGCTCTCAGTGTTAAGCTACGGGTGGAGGGCACAGGTGTAATTTAAAGTTCATGGATCGGGAGGATTCACTTGCAGGTGCCCCCTAATGGCGGTTTTAAACCCTGGCTCACAATTGCAATCTAATGGCGTCTTAAGCAATCTGATGCAGGTGTCGATGCTATCTTAACCACTTCAGCCCCGGACCATTTTGCTGGTCAATGACCGGGCCACTTCTTGCGATTCGGTACTGCGTCGCTTTAACTGACAATTGCGTCCTTTTTTTTCCCACAAATAGAGCTCTCTTTTGGTGGTATTTGATCACCTCTGCATTTTTTTTTTTTTTGTGTTATAAACAAAAATAGAGCGACAATTTTGGAAAAAAAATTATATTTTTTGCTATAATAAATATTTCCCAAAAAAAAAAAAAAATATATATATATATATATATATATATATATATATATATATATATATATATATATATATATATATAATATAACATTTTTTTTCGTCAATTTAGGCGATACTTATTCTTCTACATATTTTTCGTAAAAAAATCGCAATAAGTGTTTGATTGGTTTGCGCAAAAGTTATAGCGTTTACAAAATAAGAGATAGTTTTATGGCATTTTATTAATAATTTTTTTTTCTAGTAATGGTGGCGATCAGCGTTTATCGGTGCTGCGACCCTATGGCGGAAACTTTTGACACATTTTTGGGGCCATTGACATTTTTATAGCGATCAGTGCTATAAAAATGCATTGATTACTGTAAACAATGTCACTGGCAGGGAAGGGGTTAACACTAGGGGCTAGTGGAATGGCTGAAATGCGAGATGACGTAATATTGCGTTGTTTCGCCGAGCCGACCTGCTGCCGCAAAACTGCGTTGGCTAGTGGTTGACGACACCCCAAAACAGATTGCAAAATACAGTGCAGTTGAGAGAATTTCATCGCATGGGTGTGTTTAAGGCTGGGGGGTGTTCTAGACCATTTTGGTTGTAGATGCAGAAAATGTATGGCTGAAATCGCACTGCATAGCCATCGCATGTGATGTGCACAGGAGTGCAGTTCGCACAAGTGTATGTATACCTAGTTTTTTGGTTAGAAAAGAAGGAATAGAATCCATCAGTTTTTTGGTGTATACCACTGGGGAAATTTAATTTCACTTCAAAGCGATAGTATGTTATACTTGCATGCTCTGCAGTGTTTTTGCACAGAGCAGCCCGAATCCTCCTCTTCTCGGGTCCTATGTCTGCGCTTCTGGCCACTCCCTCCTGCTAGGTGAGCCCACAGCAAGCAGCTTGCTGTGGTGGCACCCAAGCAGGTGCGCTCCTTAGCTGCAGCTCTGTGTGTCCATGACTCGGCCCCACCCGCTCTTGCTCTCGCGCTCTCTCTCCTGATTGGCTCAGTGTCTGTGATTGACAGCAGCGGGAGTCAATGGCTGGGGCTTAGCAGTTGGCTAATGGTGCCCTGCCCCACTCATGTCTTTGCTAGAACATTGCCTCTCCTGTTGAGGCTGAACCCTCCGCCATATTGTGCCCTACTCCATACCAGAGGCCTCCACCAGACATTCTTGGCCGTTGAACATTATATCCCAAGGGTGGAATGTCCACAAATGAATAGGATTTCTGCACTTTACTGATGGTGCTCAGGAGTCACTTGACAATACATAGTCGCATGTGAAAGCATATGTAGCACTTTAGGCAGTCATCAGCCTAAAAACTTTCACCTGGGGGCATTGGTGCTAACAGGACTAGGTTCACTATAGGCACCTCCACCATAGGTGAACCTTTCTCGGGGGACCTCTACAAGGTTTAGGAGTGTGTGTATCTGGGAATGTTTGACCATTCTTTCAGAAGCGTATTTGTGAGTTCAGGCACTGATGTTAAACAAGAATGCCTGGCTCGCAGTCTCCGTTCTAATTCATCCCAAAGGTGTTCAATCAGGTTGAGGTCAGGACTCTGTGCAGGTCAGTCATGTTCCTGCACCCTAAACTCTCTAATCCATGTCTTTTATGGACCTTCCTTTGTGCACTGGTGTGCAGTCATGTTGGAACAGAAAGGGCCCATCCCCCAAAATGTTCCCACAAAGTTGGGAGCATAAAATTGTGCAAAATGTTTCCTTCATTGGAACTAAGGGGCCAAGCCCAACCCCTGAAAAATGACCTTGCACACCATTTTCCTTTGTTTGAATTGGAGTCCTGCTCTTAACCCAATATAACACCTTTGGGATGAATTGGAGTGGAGACTGTGAGCCTTGTCATCCATATCAGTGCCTGGCCTCACAAATGCACACTTGGAGGAATGGTCAAACATTCCCATAGAGACACACTCCTAAACTCCTAGAGGAGTTGAAGCTTTTATAGCTGCAAAGGGTAGACCAACTCAATATTGAACCCTACAGACTACTGGTATGTCATTAAAGTTCATGTTCGTGTAAAGGAAGTTGTCCCAATAATTTTGACAATATAAAGTATCATAGGTACCTTTTTTTTTTTTCTTTTTTTTTTTTTCTTCTTCTTCTTATGATTCTCTGTTTTCAGTATGAAATTGCTATGCTTTGTTGCAGTGTTTTCCTGTGTTCTTTTTAGTTTTCCCATGAGGATAACAGTGTATGTTATCCAGTGCCATCACCACAAGCTTGTGTATTTTGTGATAAATCGAGACCTGTAGTGTGCTTTCTTGCAAGTGTTTCGGGTGCTAAAAGTCCATTATATCTGAGTAACATTTTTGTGCTAACTGACCTCCTAGGTAAGAGTTCTCGCTATGGAGTATTGTGAAATGATCGGAATGCTTTTTTGCACGCTAATGTAAAATGTTCACGCATTTACAAGTGCTGTCGCACTCCCCTCTCTTCACATTAATTATTTACCTGGTATCTCTTAATTGAAGTCTTTTATAGTTTTCTGAGCTTTGTGTATGCATGTATAAAACTTCTTGTATAGTACTTTTTGTTACTGAAAATCTAGTATACAACACTGATTGGCACATTTTAATCACAGTATACTGTAGAATAGCATGCAATTTAACACTCTGGGGCAAATTTTGAAAAACTGAAGGAAAAAAAAAAAATAGAGTACAAGTAGAATCGTTGCTTGTAGTGACAAATCTGGTTTATTTTTATTCTGAGGGAAAGTGAAATCATAACTTACATTTCTTTTCAACAGATTGTATTCGTCCTTTTAGTGGCCAGTTTTTATGCTCTATAAACTCCTCAGTGTTAAAGCCCAAACACACTCACATGTGCCTTTTTCCTCTCTCCAGTAGGCTCCCAAACCTTCTTGATTGGTCCCCAGCAGCCTCTTCCCAAAGCCAGTCTTAGCCAGGGTTGCAAGCTTAACCCCTCCCACAAATGTGGTGTAATAGGTGGGGGTTGAAGGTAGAGGTCGACCGATATGGGTTTTTCTCTGGCCGATGCAGATATTTAGAAATCTGGGTGGCTGGTGGCCGATATATGATGCCGATATTTTAGGCCTTTTTTTTTTTTTTTTTTTTGGGGTGGCACTGGATGGCACTAGCAGAATTGGCACTGTCAGGTTGCACTGGATGGCACTGAAATATGGTACTGGCAGGTGGCACTGATTGGCAGATGGCACTGGTTAGCACTGGCAGGTGGCACTAACAGGTGGAACTGGTTGGCACTGACTGGCAGGTGGCACTAATTGGCACTGGCAGGCAATAGTTAGCACTGGTTGGCATTGGCAGGTAGCACTGATGGCTTTAGTTGGCACTGGTAGGTGGCACTGGATGGAAGGTGGCACTAATTGGCACTGGATGGTGGCACTGGCAGGTGGCATCGGCAGATGGCGCTGGTTGGAAGTTGGCACTGGTATTGCCACTAGCAGATGGCACTGGTTGGCACTGGCAGGTGGCACTGGTGCAAAAAAAAAAATGGTGTCACCCTCTCCCTCCAGTATAGACACACCCCCCCCCCCTGCCCCCCGTAGTACAGACACCAGAGAGCGGACTCCTCCTCCTCTGTGGGCGTAAACAGAGAGGAGGGCCGCCACGCTGGGTGTACCAAGATGGCCACGGCTCCGGAGCTAGGCCAAAGCCGCGCTCTTTCCTGATGCTGTGACCGTGCCGGCAATCCACGGATTGCCGCCATGGTCACAGCATCCGGAAAGGCCGCAGCTTCGGCCTAGCTCCGGATCCGTGGCACCGCTAGTAGCCATGTAAAATATCGCCCTAATTTGGATAAAAATCGTCCGATGCCGATTTTCTACAAAACAGCCAAATATTGACCGATATATCGGCCTGCCCATATATCGGTCGACCTCTAGTTGAAGGTGACCACCACAAGAGATTTTTTGTTGGGCCCCCATTCACGCAAGTTTTTTTAGCTTGGTTTCCTAAGCCTGACTATGCGTAACATGTAGACTGGCATTCCTTCTATTTATTCCTGTACCCGTATGCTTAGTTGCCATATGTGCAAAGAATATATATATATATATATATATATATATATATATATATTATATATATATATCCCCCCCCCCCCCCCAAGCATAGTATATAGTTACAGCTGCATTAGATAAAATTGCATTTTACTAGCAAGTCTCAAATGCTGCAACGAACAGTTGCACTAGAAATTGTTTGAATTTCTGCAACATTGACCTTTCTTTTAAAGGCAATACATTTTTTTTCTACAAAAAAAAATGTTATTTTGATTTCAATGAGAGGATCCTGTAGCTTCTATAAAATTGCTTGGGTGTCATTCCCTTACAGTTTGCATTGACTTCTGTTAAATACATGTTGCATAGCATAGAGGGCAACCACATGCAGAATGGCTTCTGGATTTTCAAAGGATCGTTTTAGAATTGTTGCAGCACACACATGAATGAAGTCTCTGACACAAGTGGTGACACAGCTTGGTTCCCCAGTATAAATTACAGGAAACTTGTGGTAAAAGAAATTAGAGAGCTGCCACTTCCGAGTTTCAAAAGTTGATGGTGTCCCCTCCCTGGCTTAAAAAAAGTCATTTTTCTCTAAATAACCATTACTATTTTACTTTAACCACTTAAGCCCCGGACCATTTGGCTGGCCAAAGACCAGAGCACTTTTTGCAATTCGGCACTGCGTCGCTTTAACTGACAATGCCCGGTCTTGCCACGTGGCTCCCAAACAAAATTGACGTCCTTTTTTTTTTTCCTCCCACAAATAGAGCTTTTTTTTTGGTGGTATTTGATCGCCTCTGTGGTTTTTATTCTTTGCGATTATAAACAAAAATCGAGCGACTATTTTTTTTTTTTATTTTGTACTTTTTTTACTATAATATACCCATTTTTTTTTTTTTTCTCAGTTTAGGCAGATGTATACATATTCTTGTTAAAAAAAATCACAATAAGCGTATATTGATTGTTTTGCGCAAAAGTTAAAGCGTCTTAAAAATAGGGGATAGTTTTATGGTATCTCTTCCTCTTCCTCTCCCTCTCCCTCGCCCTCTCCGACGTATAACACACACCTTCACTTTTAAGAGGGAAGTTTCAGAAAAAAACTTACATTTTAAATAATGAACTGTGAAGTAAAATAAGAGTCGGTGCACATCAATGCAGCCTCACAAATGCAACACATTGTATATATTGGACTAACAGGAAAGTAATGTATTTTACCTATTGCTCTCACATCTGGTTAATCAGAAAAACGCACCAAAGCTACTGGATGCAGGGCAAGCTAGATCTATAGAAATCTAGGCATGATACAGGCTCCATGGAAGTCTGTGCCTAGAGATGAGATGACCTGGAAGTAACAAGCTGCAGCATAGGTATAGCAATGAATATAATAGAGATGTTAGTTTTGGATGATCGTGAAATTGTTTTTTATATATATTTTTTTTTTTCACCTAGATGTTAGTCTGCATGCTTGTTTGTGTGTCAGTCGTACCTGGCATTCATAGGTAACAATTGTTCTTGACACTATTGGTACTAATTGTTCTGACAGTAAAACCTCTGTTTGGAGAAGATAGGGCACAGAATTTAATGAAAAGAACCTCTGTCCAACTGTTAAGCATGGGGGTGGATCAATCATGCTTTGGGGTTGTATTGCAGCCAGTGGCACAAGGAACATTTCACGAGTAGAAGGAAAATGGATTCAATAAAATTTCAGCAAATTTTGGATGGTAACTTGATGCTTTCTGTGAAAAAGCTGAAGTTAAAGAGAGGATGGCTTCTACAAATGGATAATGATCCTAAACACACCTCAAAATCCACAGGGGATTACATCAAGAGGCGTAAACTGAAGGTTTTGCCATGGCCTTCACAATCTCCTGACCTCAACAAAATTGAAAATCTATGGATAGACAATTAAAAGAGCAGTGTGTGACAGACGGCCCAGAAATCTCAAAGAACTGGAAGACTTTTGCAAGGAAGAATGGACAAAGATACCTCAAACAAGAATTGAAGGACTCTTGGCTGGCTACAAAAAGCGTTTACAAGCTGTAATACTTGCCAAAGGGGGCAGTACAAGATATTAACTCTGCAGGCTGCCCAGACTTTGCTGACGCTATTTCTTTGTTTTCTGTAATTTTGAAAGTGTAAATGATGGAAATCTAACTTTTTTTTTGACATATAAGAATGTCTTATCTGTAATTTGATGCCTTATTGGAGATTTTTTCCATCTTTCCTTGGCTTCGTTATGCATATTAATACAAATTTTTACCTGGGGTGCCCAAACTTTTGATCCCCACTGTATCTAGAACACACCACTCTGCTGTGTACTGTATACTGGTCTCTGTGTGTACTACTTTTACACAGATTGACTCTGTCCAATTTGGAACATATGGAACACTTAACATTCAGCACAGAGTACAGTGTGCTTGAAATGTTCTGCTTTATATTGCATACTATGTAGTTTTGCGTTTTGCATAGTATGTATCTTGGTACCATCTGCTGTCCTATTTTCCTCCCAGCAAATTTGGGTTTATTGTAATGGATTCTAGAGAAGGCAGGAGTGCAACCGCACCTGGGAGCACCGTAGAGGGGCTTTTGTGTGTCTGGTCGCACTGCTGGTGCAAGGCATAAGGTAAGTATTTGACCTTGTTTATGCAGCCCCTAGACTCAACAGGCTTCTAACCCTTTGGTGAAGGAAGGGTTTAACGCTGGTTTACAAAAATAAATTATTTTCAGACGTGTTAAGTAAAAAGTAACTTCTATTGCTTGCAGCCACGTCTAAATTCCTTGTTTGTCGTTCCTGTGACCCAACTTCCTGTTAGAAGGTGGCTTTCTTTCTTCTCCATGATCCCACTGTATGTAGGAACATAGCCACTCTTCCTTGCTCACTCCCAGGATAGATTACGGAGTATGGGATTTGTAGTTTGCATAGAGCTTGGGTCTTCAAACTATGGCCCTCCAGTTGTTCAGGAACTACAATTCCCATCATGCCTAGTCATGTCTGGGATGTCAGATTTTTAAAATGCCTCATGGGAAGTGTAGTTCCACCGCAGCTGGAGGGCCGTAGTTTGAAGATCCCTGGGCCATAAAGCAATGCACAGAAACAACTAACATGCACTGTTGGTTCCAAACAGAAGTAATGGGGAAAGATAGCTGTTCAGAAGCGCCATGAGGAAATTACAAGGCAGCAGGAAAAAGCAGTAAGAAATTTATTTAATGAAAAATTGATTTTGGGGTCATTAAGTAGTGGATGTGAATGGGTTATTTTTGGCTAAAAAAGATAATTTAGTGTCACTTTAAAGTATATGTAAAGCCCAAACCTTCCCTCTCCCTCCTAAGCTTACCATACACAATACAACCTGATTTAGGCTAGGTTCACACCTGTGTGGCCGCAGTTTTTGCGGGCATGGGAGCCTATACATTTGAATCGGCTGCTGTGTCCCTCGAAACGCAGGAAAGAAGTCCTTGCATTATTTTAGAAATCGCAGCCTGCACGTGCAAAGAGGTTCCCTGTACGGGTTTGATTTCTAGTGCGGGCAGCATGTCATTAGGATTAATGGCAGCCTTCCTTGGTAGCGGCTGCCGGTATTTGTGCGGGTCTCACAGTGGCACCACCTGCACAGATGTGAACCTAGCCTTATGCAATCTCTACCTAGTAGACCTGTGGTGGCTAGGCAGACCTTCTTGTGAGTCTTTTCATATCCATCTGTAGCTGAACAATTTTCTGCAGATTTTGTAATGAAGTTCTAGTTTCTAATGCAGACATTTGAATGTTTACATTTCTATAACCATGTATATTTTTCTGCAAGATATTTCACGTCTTCCTTGTGTGAATGTTCAACCACCATAAGTAAATGCATACAGGAAGTACGAAGTACAACATTCTTATCTTCGTCACTTACAGTGGGTGGGGAGGATCTGTAAACTCAAAGTGCTACATTACTGTCTGATCTGTCAGCAGGGGCCAGTACTTTTCTGTTCTAAGTAAGGTGTCTTCAGTTTCTGCTCTCTATATCGTCATGAAGAAACATAAGACTTAGAGCAGTACACAAGCTGATAAATGAAAGTATAGCATACAGAAAATTGGCATAAACGCAATGTCTGATTTCATGTTTGTTTTAAAGGCAAAGTTTATTTTAGTTTTCTTTTTTTCCAGTTTTAGTACATCGACACCACAAAACTATATCCATATACGGAATAGTCTCTTATGTAAGATGTATATATTTGTGGTATAAGCAAAAGCTATGTCTAGTACTTTATAGAGTTTGCAATGTCCCTCATAATTTTTAAATACAAGAGCAATAATTTACTAATAAGATGTTAGGACATGACTGGTGTACTACTAGTGTTTGCTGAATAACCAATCACCCACCTCTTAACCACCTATATTAAACACTCGACACCTTCTGGATTAAATGGCCAACAAAGGCCCCTTTATTAAATCCAAAAGGTAAATATAAAATTAACTTTAAAACAACCATTTTAAAATATATATAACCGTATAAACTTTTTAACATTTACCAACATTCTTTTTGAATAAATTAACCCAAACAACAAACACTGTAGACACATCACTGTAGACACATCACTGTAGACACATCACTGTAGACACATCACTGTAGACACATCACTGTAGACACATCACTGTAGACACAACACTGTAGACACATCACTGTAGACACATCACTGTAGACACATCACTGTAGACACAACACTGTAGACACAACACTGTAGACACAACACTGTAGACACAACACTGTAGACACAACACTGTAGACACAACACTGTAGACACAACACTGTAGACACAACACTGTAGACACAACACTGTAGACACAACACTGTAGACACAACACTGTAGACACAACACTGTAGACACAACACTGTAGACACAACACTGTAGACACAACACTGTAGACACAACACTGTAGACACAACACTGTAGACACAACACTGTAGACACAACACTGTAGACACAACACTGTAGACACAACACTGTAGACACAACACTGTAGACACAACACTGTAGACACAACACTGTAGACACAACACTGTAGACACAACACTGTAGACACAACACTGTAGACACAACACTGTAGACACAACACTGTAGACACAACACTGTAGACACAACACTGTAGACACAACACTGTAGACACAACACTGTAGACACAACACTGTAGACACAACACTGTAGACACAACACTGTAGACACAACACTGTAGACACAACACTGTAGACACAACGGGAAATAAAAAGTGAATTGGGGAGAAAAACATTGGTTGTAATGAAACCTAAAAATGACCAGCAATATCAGATGGAGAGTAGCTGGGGACCGCATTGGTGAGTGAGGAAGGCATGTAGAATCTGGCAGTCTATATTTTGTTACAGATGAGGTGGAAGAGACCAAAAATTAAAAATACATTTTTAAAAACAATGTATTGTTTCAGGACAGTTTGTTTACTTGGCGAAGTGAGTTTCTTTATCCTCCACTCAGGGATACAATTCAGATAAAATGTTATGCTGCTGATTTCAGAAGATTTCATCACTGATGAGAACAAAATTTGCAAGCAAGCCCTAATATAACCCCACTCCTAACAAGCATGCCTTTTTGCTAGTATCCTAGGAGTATGGACACCTTTTCTTACCTCTGCCAAGGAAAGTCTAATGTTTTGCTAGCCTTTTTCTTCTTCGTTTAGGTTTTTCTTTTTGCATTGTCGCTCAGTATTCCTTGGTCTACCGCTGCTTGAGCTTGTCTCCTATATAGCTGATATCTGCAGATAGAGGTTGGCTAACACCTCTCGACCACTTTCTGCCTAAAGATGCACCCCCACTTTTACATGACGGAATGGTCCTTGGGTATTTTTGTCTCTTTGGTCCTTGCATGCCGAGGCCATTCCTATCTGGCCACTGGCTAACTCTGTCCCTGGCACCCTTTTAAGGTGTTTCTCATCATCTTTCCTGTATTACTACACAATGCATTTCATCTTCTGTTGTCTGGAGTCTTCCCACAACCTAGGACCCGTCGCTCATGTCCAAATAAGGACCTGAATTTCTGAGTTATACCCATGTGCCTTTTTTTAGAGGCTCTTCAGGTGACTTTTTGGGTTGCAGGGAAGTCGGTGAACTGCGATTTTCATCGATTTTGCTGCTTGTATTCCTTATTAAACTGGTAGCAACCAGGTTTTCCATGGATTGGGCAACTGACTTGGTGACAATTGCTGATTGCAGGGCTGGACCTGCCAGCGCAAAGGAAGATAAGTCTCCAAATGCCTCTCAACTGAATCTGTTAAAGGAGGGAATGCCCTCAGTAAGAACAGTAGATTGATTATTTAGCAACGACGGTCTGGTACACAGTGGGAACTTTGCATTTGTGTTTTTGAATAAATAACCTCCCAGAGTAAGGCCAATCATGATAGGATGATTAAAGGAAAAGGGAAAAGCTTTAGAAGTATTGACTACTTTTTTGTTTTCAAGAAAATTGGAAGCACAAGAGGCTGTGCATAACTAGGTGTATGTAGCCTGATACTAGTATTCACAGACTCGGTCATTATGTCCATTGTAGCCAGCAAATGGTGGGAAGGTGAGTTGCCTACACAATTTTGGTGGTCATAAAGTTTCAGCAGCCTCTGCTAAGATGTCGGTGTCCCCCTTGATTTCAGCGAATGTAAATGAGCCAGGCAATGCAGGTTCTAATACATCAATTTACAGTATTGGGGAAGAGAGGAAGGTTTGTTTATGGCTGTTGCCATCCACTGTTTCCAGAAGTGTTGCTAGCCCCTGGAGTAGATTAGAAATGGTGGCAGAGAAGTCTGTTTTAGCCAGTCTGCATGTTGCTTGGGAGAGCCTGATGCGGGGTGAGGAGGGGGCGTTTAGAGGATGGAGCATTATCCATGCAAGACCTTGCTCCAGAACAAGGGAACAGCTAACAACCTGAGAAAAACTTGATGTCTGCACTGAATGAATGCATACAGAGATGCTAACAGAATTCATGTGGCTGTGTCTCCAAAGTATTGGGCAAAAGTTCAACTTGTGTCGGCAGCTGAAGATACCATCCAGAAGTGAGCAGATGAGTCTTGTGCACACTATATTACTAGCCTCAGCCTGAGAGGAACTTCAGTAGTGGGAAGTTCAATATTTGCTGGGGGGGGGAAACACAAAGTGTAGCTTACCCCATAACCTATGCCTTCAGATCTGTTTGTGTGCTTAGTAAAAAAGTAATATAGTATGTACGGATCCAAGTAATGATCCAAAAAGATGTGTATAGCAAGGGACTGGTATGTAAAGGTACAGGCAAACCTGTCTTACCTGTTGCACTTTGAATGACAATTGCGCGGTCATGCAACACTGTACCCAAATTAAATCGTCATGTTTTTTTCCCCACACAAATAGAGCTTTCTTTTAGTGGTATTTGATCATCTATGCGGTTTTTTATTTTTTTTTGCGCTATTAACAAAAGAAGAGCGACAATTTAAAAAAAACACTATTTTTTACTTTTTTATTTAATACATATCACAATTTTTTTTATTTTTTTTTACTTTTTTTTTTTTCCTCAGTTTAGAACGATACGTATTTTTAGTTAAAAAAACGCAATAATCGTATATTGATTGGTTTGCGCAAAAGTTATAGCATCTACAAAATAGGTGATAGATTTATGGCATTTTTATTTTTTACTAGTAATGGCGGCGATCTGCGTTTTTTTTTAATTTTTTTATTTTTTTTGTGACCGTGACATTGCGGCAGACATATCGGACACTTTTGACACGTTTTTGGGACCATTCACATTTACACAGCGATTAGTGCTATAAAACTGCACTGATTACTGTGTAAATGTGACTGGCAGGGAAGGGGTTAACACTAGGGGGCGCTGAAGGGGTTAAAACGCTGCTACATGCGGCATGTAAACGCGACAAAATGGACATTTAAACGCGAGTTAGTATCTGTCAAGTTAAAGCGTTCAGGAGAGGTTTTAAAAACGTCCCGTGTACATTAAGCCTAAGGGATGAATTATTTTCTGTAACATTTGTCGAAAGAAGAATCCGTTGCATCTTTTGTCAACTTGTTAGTTATATATTATCGTTTAGAGAATTTTCCTCATATCCTGCATAATGTCCTTGTGACTGGTAACCACCAGGATAGGAAGAAAACTCCGAAATGCGGCTAACCTTACCCACGCAATAACTAAAAATGTTTTACTTTTTAGACATTCAGGCACTCGATTTATATATATTTTTTACAATTCTGTGTTTCTCTGTTTTACAGATCACATGCCTAATATCTGATCGGTGCAAGAGGACTACAACTGTGCCACTTTAATTCTGTTTTGAAAACCTGAGTATGGTTTGTGCCAAAAGCATTGCAGGTACGCACACTGCTTTATACAGGTCTTAAAGAGGAATACAAAAATCTATGCCATTCTGAAGCTTCTCTCCAACCACTTTGCATATTTTATATATACTGTGATACTATATTCTATAGCCAAATTTGCTTCAGAAATCTCTCTCCACGGAGTCTGGCTGCATCCATTTTAACTGTGGGCAGCTGAAGCTGCTGCCTGTTCACTTCCTGGATTTACATACCGTGTTTCCCCGAAAATAAGACGTACTCCGAAAATAAGCCGTAGCGGAATTTCGACACAAGATCGAAATATAAGACGGCCCTCCGAAAATAAGACGTAGCGATGGCGTGTCGACTCTCCGAAAATAAGACGTAGCGATGGCGTGTCATATGCGTAGCGGCGCGGAGCGGTAAACACGTGATAGGCGTACTGTACTGGTGCGGAGCTCAGAAGTGAGGAGAAGGACGCTCTGTAAAGCTTCTCCCCAGCACTGACCAGCAACATTCTCTCACCCCACACAAACACCAGGGGATAGGGGGAAAAGCTGCTACTGTACTGAGCCCAAAGAGATCACCCCAGCTCCACTGTGCTCCACATCAGCTTTGCAGGTAGGCAACCTTTATTTTCTGTAATAAAAATAAGACACCCCCCGAAAATAAGCCATAGTGTGATTTCTTGAGGAAAAAAAAATATAAGACGGTGTCTTATTTTTGGGGAAACACGGTAGATGCACAGAGACCTCCAGATCTGCAGCTCTAATTGGCCCTCTTATAACTCGCCCCCATCCCTTCCTGGCAATCTCTCACGAGAGAGAGAGAGAGAGAGAGGGGTGCATGATGTCATAAGCCTAGGCTTTTTTCCCCAGACAAGAAACAGGAAGTGGGCTGTATAAAGTATTTACTTGCAATTTTTTTTTTTTTTTTTTTACTATCCAAAGTTAAAACAACAAGGGCAGAAGATTTTAATAGATGGAAAGTTGAAAAGATGATTGAAGGTCCACTTTAATACCTTTTTTAGCATACTGTTTGTGTTCTTAAAGTTTATATTGAACGCCCCTTTCTCTTAATATTTAGTATGCTGGATCACAGCTGCTTTGCAAAAGTACATGGAAACCATACTTTAAACTTTCTATAAACATTGACGGCAGAAACTGACTCATTCCTAGTTATGGGTTTGCAGAGGGGAGGAGAAGTTTTTTGGCAGATGTGACTTTTGCATGTCATCATGATTTTGTTTGTGTGGCTTGATGCAATAAAAGGTGTGGACTAGGCAAAGCAATCTGCTTAATTTTCCTTCTCAGTAGCTGGATCTTTTTATTCTCCTTTAAAAAATGAAATCTTGTTTTCTTGCTGTGGGGGGGGGGGGGGGGGTTACTAACAAGTCAGCGGTCCAACTCGGGGCCAGGAGCTTGCAGATAATAGCGCTATGTGGAATACCACTTCCACATTCTATCCACACCATTTGCGTTTGTGAGAATTTGATATCATTGCACTAGGTTTTGCTGCAATTATCACTTTCAATCCAGAGTTTTCCCTCGCAGTACTTTTTTATTTTTTATTCTGCTACTATATGTCCTGGCCAGCATTATTTGTACCCATTTCCTGAGTCTGCCTGTTACTGGACAGTGAAAGGGGTAGCAGCACAGTAATAAGTAAATTTCTCTGTCACTATGCTCTCTGCCTTTACTCAGCTTGCTTCTTGTTAGCATTTCAATGGATTAGCTCGTTGTACTGCTTCTTCCCTCCTTTACGTTTAACTACTTCAGCCCCAGAAGGATTTGCACCCTTAATGACCAGGCCATTTTTTGCAACATGGCACTCCGCCACTTTAACTGACAATTGCGCGGTTGTGGGACGCTGTACCCAAACAAAATCGAAGTCTCCCACACACACACACACAAATTGAGCTTTATTTTGGTGGTATTTGATTACCTCTGCAGTCTTTTTTTATTTTTTTGCGCTATAAAACAAACAAGTGGACATTTTGAAAAAAAATAAAAAAGACATTTTCTCTTTCGTTCATTGATGGACACAGCCCCTTTAATCTTGACCTTAGGGTTATATTGCCACCTAGAGGACTAGGCAAAACATGTTAAAACAGCAAAACTGAACAGTACCGCCCAGGGTGCGGTTTTCCTGCGGGGAGGCCCCTCAGTCTGTGGCAGCTAGGAGGGTGGACTTTTTGTGTGACTTGCCTTCGGTCCCTAACGGGTGTCAGACGAGTGTGGGTCACCATGGTGGTAATTGGTTCCCCCTGCAACTGCAGTGCTTATGGACGCTTTGTCGGCGGTCCTAGAGTCTTTTGTTGCCATGGTGGAAGAAACGTGCCCTCCCCCCCCACCGTCTTCTGGGGAAAGCTCTGATTCAGCCTCTGGCCCCACTGTGGAAAACGGCCCCTGTTCTGAAATTTCAGAGGATACAAACCAGGACCGTTCAGACAGTGAGGATGACTCTGTGTCCGGGTCAGCGCAGGAAAGGGCGCTTGTAGGAGCACTTATCACAGTGGTGCAGGATACCCTAAATATGGAGAATATGGCGGGGGCATCTACAGAGGTGTTGGTACCTTGTTGGGTCCCACAAGCCAGCCCGCACAGCTAAGATGTTTCCCTACCTAACCCATTTTGATAAGTTTATCTATAAGGAATAGGAACGCCCACAGCGGGCCTTTTCGGTCCCGAAACGAATGGCAGTACATTGCCCCTTTGAGGAGAGTTTCCTGAAGAAATGTACATCTCCTCCAATTGTGGACCCACTGTTATCCAGGTTAAATAAGGCAACCACGATTCCGGTGGAGGGGACCCCTGTTTTTAAGGACCCTGCCGACAGGAGGGCTGAGGCGGTTGCCCAGTCCATGTTTACGGTGGTGGGGTCAGCATTGCGGCCAGTGTTAGCCACGGCCCTTGTGTCCCAGACGCTTACTGAATGGGCTAAATTGTTGCCCCGTGAGTTGGAGAAGCAACAGGCTTCCCCGGTCTGCTTGGAACTGGCAGACCAGTTGGTGCATGGCCTTAAGTATGTCTGCGATGCAGCCTTAGATACGGCCCTCTTGCTTTCTAGAGCCTCAGTATCAGCTGTGGTGCTGCGTTGCCTGATTTGGCTAAAATGCTGGTCTGCAGACCAGGCATCTAAGTAGGCATTGGCGGATTTGTTCTTCCAGGGAGAGAGGCTAGCCAGTTTTCTACGACCGGAATGTACACGGCTCTATCGTACACATTAAGATTCCCCTTGTTATCCCCTTGGTCTAAACTAAGGAAATTGCTAAACAGAGTTGATTGAGGAATCTCCTCTATTGGCTATTCTAATCTGACAGCCAGCACCCTCAGCTGTCAGAATGCCTGAACAGTACAAATAAAAGAGCAGAAGAGGGCACACCAGCCTAGTGCATTACACCACAGCATTTAATTAACATCAACATAAATAATACTCAAAAACATTTAACTTTAAAGCGGAAGGTTCTGCTGAATTTTTATTTTCTTTTTTTAAAGCCAGCAGCTACAAATACTGCCGCTGACCACTCTGGATCTCAGGAATGTCTATTTGCATGTACCCGATCCACCCGAAACACCAGGCATTCCTGAGATTTGCAGTGGTAACCCACGAAGGTGCTTGCAATTGGCAATCTCTTTCGGGCTTGTAGCCAGTCCAAGGATCTTCACGATCTTAAGTGTGACACACTCTTCTTATCATGCTCCAACACACCCTCTAGGCTCAGTCTTTCTTTTTCGGCATTTGCGTATTGGTCTATGCACTATGTAGTTTAATAAAGGTCAGTACTTTTGGATGATGGCCTCACCTGTTTTTCATAGCGATACAAAAAATGAATTGTGTTTTAAGTAAAAAAAACTATAGGTACACAATGTGCTTGTATATCATAACAGCATGTTTTTCTCTTTATTTCAGCAATCGGCCTTCAAGCTAGACATACGTTCTATGTAGCATGAACCAAGCCAGGGACTGTAAGGATGACTGACGTTACTATCCCATCCAGAATGCGGAAGGGCCTCTTGAAGGATCCTGATATAGCGGATCTATTTTGCAAGGAGGATCCAGAGAGTATATTTATAGATCTGCATGAAATTGGACATGGCAGCTTTGGAGCAGTTTACTTTGTAAGAACCCTTTTTTTAGTATACATTGCCAATTTGTGGAGCGTTTTAAATTTTTTAAACAACTCTATTTTGTAACAACAAAACGATTAATGTGCTCTGCAAAATTTAGTTTCCTCCCTTTTTTCTTTTTGTATTCTTTTTTACCGGGAACACTGCAACGTTATTGTACAGGATTTATATAGCGCCAACAGTTTTGTGTAGCGGTTTTAAAATATAAGTGGAGACAATACAGATACAATTCAATAAAAGGGGGTTAGGTGGACCCTGCTCCTGCAAGCTAACAATCTAATAGGGAGGGGCTGGTTGAAAAAAAGGTAATAATTGTGAGATATGGACTGATGGGAGAAATAGAAGATTTGGTTATTGGCTGAAGGCAGGATAGGACGAGAAGGCCAAGTTCTCAGTCTCCGCTCTAATTCATCCCAAAGGTGTTCTATGGGGTTGAGGTCAGGACTCTGTGCAGGCCAGTCAAGTTCCTCCACCCCAAGCTTGCTCATCCATGTGTTGTGTTTTTATTTTATTTTTATGGACCTTGCTTCGTCCACTGTTAGGGTGGGGCAGAAGAAATTGACTTACCTTAACCCGATGGAAAACCATTGTGATGAATTAGAGCGGAGTCTGCGAGCCAGGCATTCATGTCCAACATCACTGCGCTTCTGGAAGAATGATCAAACATTTCCATAGACACACCCCTAAACCTTGTGGACAGCCTTCCCAGAAGAGTTAAAGCTGTATAGCTGCAAAGGCTGGGACAACTTAATATTGAACCCTACAAACCCTACAAAGTTCATGTGCGTGTGAAGGCTGATGTCCCAATACTTTTGACAATAAAGTGTAGTTATTATAGGTAATGCGGAATGAGCTCTGTGATGGGTAGAATTCCCCCCCCCCCCCTAAATTGTGTTTTTCTTTATTTTTTGACACTTTATACCAATATGCCACAATTTTTAATACTTTACATCAATGCGTTCTTCACTATTTTGGTCACTTCACTTTATCTTTAATATACAGTGCCTTGCAAAAGTATTCACCCCTTGGCTTTTTACCTATTTTGTTATATTACAGCCCTTAGTTCAATATTTTTTGTAATCTTCAGCAAAAACACAATGGCACGTTTTTGAGTTTGTGAAAAGGCATGTGGGAGACTCCCAAAATGTATGGAGGAAGCTGCTCTGGTCTGAGACTAAAATGTAACTTTTTGGCCACAAAGCTTTTTCTAGTGCAAACTTAACACATCACATCACCCAAAGAACACCATTCCCACTGTGAAACATGCCATCACCATGCTGTGGGGATGTTTTTCAGCAGTCGGGACTGGGAAACTGGTTAGAGTTGAGCGAAAGATGGATGGTGCTAAATACAGGGATATTCTTGAGCAAAACCTGTACCACTCTGTGTGTGATTTGAGGCTAGGACGGAGGTTCACCTTCCAGAAAGACAATGACCCCAAACACACTGCTAAAGCAACACTTGAGTGGTTTAAGGGGAAACATGTAAATGTGTTGGAATGGCTTAGTCAAAGCCCAGACCTCAATCCAATAGAAAATCTGTGGTCAGACCTAAAGATTACTGCTCACAAGTGCAAACCATCCAACTTGAGGGGGCTGGAGCAGTTTTGCAAGGAGGGATGGGCAACAATCCCAGTGGTAAGATGTGGCAAGCTCATAGAGACTTATCCAAAGCGACTTGGAGCTGTCATAGCTGCAAAAAGGTGGCTGTACAAAGTATTGAATAGTTATGCACGTTACATTTTTCTGTTGTTTTGTCCTAATTGTTTGCTTCACAATAAATAAAAAAACATCTTCAAAGTTGTGGGCATGTTCTGTAAATTAAATGATGCAAATCCTCAAACAATCCATGTTCATTCCAGGTTTTGAGGCAACAAAACACGAAAAATGCCAAGGGGGGTGAATACTTTTGCAAGGCACTGTAGTACTTCATGATTTAACAACCATAACTGTCTGCTATTTTCTCAGTCACTCACAAAACATTTTTGTGATGTACCTGATTAAATACAACAGCCATTCACAAATTAATAAGTTGCACCAGTGTAAAATCATACGGGAGCTTTTTGAAAAGCCTCAAGGTCTGTATTCCATATACTTGAGTGTTAAATCCTAACATAGGTGTTCATGACTATTTTTCATTTATTTTATTATCAATTATTATTTTTTTTTTTTACTAACTCCATAAAGCGTAATATTCATACACACTGGTCTAGAATTGGGAGTTATCTCACTCATGGCCTCAATATACCTGGGGGGATTAATAGAGCTAATTGAATTGGGTTGGGTTGGGTTGTTGTGGCCCCCTTTCCCCTTGGGTTTCCTGACCTTTTTTTTTGCATATGGTCATTTGATTTCATTTTAGCTTAGGATCACTATTTTGTACTACATGCATACGTACAGACCAAAAGTTTGGACACACCTTCTCATTTAAAGAGTTTTCTTTATTTTCATGACTATGAAAATTGTAGATTCACACTGAAGGCATTAAAACTATAAATTCACACATTTGGAATTATATACCGTATTTATGGCGGTATAACGTGCTCCCGCGTATACCGCGCACCCCCAAAATGCCCCACAATCCTCTGGAAAAAAAGTTATTTTGTACTTGCAGTTTTGGTGTCTTGCGCGGCGTCCATTGGCGGCCTCGTCGGGTTCGGCGTCCTTCTGCGGCTTCGGGTGTCCTTCTGCGGCGGGTACGGCGTCCTCTTCGGCGGGTTCGGCGTCCTCGCGGCGTCCTCCCCGCTCGTTTTCCCGCGCCGAGTTTTGAATACTGTGCCAGCATATACTGAGCGCAGTACACTCGGGCAGGCTCGGCAACTTTCGCGCTCACGTCCTGTACGTCCAGGACGTGACCGCAGAAGAAGCCGAGACTGGCCGAATATACCCGAGTGTACTGCGCTCTGGATATATGTTGGCGCAGTATTCAAAATTCGCCGCGGGTATCGGCGTATATCGCGCACCCACGATTTTGCCCTAATTTTCAGGGCAAAAAAGTGCGCGATATACGCCGATAAATACGGTACATAACAAAAAAGTGTGAAACAACTGAAAATATGTCATATTCTAGGTTCTTCAAAGTAGCCACCTTTTGCTTTGTTTACTGCTTTGCACACTCTTGGCATTCTCTTGATGAGCTTTAAGAGGTAGTCACCTGAAATGGTCTTCCAACAGTCTTGAAGGAGTTCCCAGAGATGCTTAGCACTTGTTGGCCCTTTTGCCTTCACTCTGCGGTCCAGCTCGCCCCAAACCATCTCGATTGGGTTCAGGTCCGGTGACTGCGGAGTCCAGGTCATCTGGCGCAGCACCCCATCACTCTCCTTCTCGGGCAAATAGCCCTTACACAGCCTGGAGGTGTGTTTGGGCTCATTGTCCTGTTGAAAAATAAATGATGGTCCAACTAAACGCAAACCGGATGGAATAGCATGCTGCTGCAAGATGCTGTGGTAGCCATGCTGGTTTAGTATGACTTCAATTTTGAATAAATCCCCAACAGTGTCACCAGCAAAGCACCATCACACCTCCTCCTCCATGCTTCACGGTGGGAACCAGGCATGTAGAGTCCATCCGTTCACCTTTTCTGCGTCGCACAAAGACACGGTGGTTGGAACCAAAGATCTCAAATTTGGACTCATCAGACCAAAGCACAGATTTCCACTGGTCTAATGTCCATGTCTTGTGTACTTTAGCCCAAACAAGTCTCTTCTGCTTGTTGCCTTTCTTTAGCAGTGGTTTCCTAGCAGATATTCTACCATGAAGGCCTAAGTCACACAGTCTCATCCTAACAGTTGTTCTAGAATGTGTCTGCTGCAAAAGGTGGCTACTTTGAAGAACCTAGAATATGACATATATTTTCAGTTTCACACTTTTTTGTTATGTATTTAATTCCACATGTGTTACCGTATTTATCGGGGTATAGCGCGCACCCCTAAAGTGGCCCCCATTCCTGTGGAAAAAAAGATTCTTGTACTTACAGTTTTGGTGTCTTGCGTGGCGTCCATCGGCGGCTTCGGGTGTCCTCTTCGTCGGGTCCGGCGTCCTTCTGCGGCGTCCTCCCCGCTCGATTCTCGCTTTCCCGCGCCGAGTTTGAATACTGCGCCTGCATATACCGAGCGCAGTACACTCGTGTATAGTCGGGCAGGCTCGGCTACTCTCGCGCTCACGTCCTGTATGTCCAGGACGTAAGCGCAAGAGGAGCCGAGCCTGCCCGACTATACACGAGTGTACTGCGCTCGGTATATGCCGTGCAGTATTCAAAACTCGGCGCGGCTATCGGCGTATATCGCTCACCCACGATTTTGCCCTGATTTTCAGGGCAAAAAAGTGCGCGGTATACGCCGATTAAATATGGTAATTCATAGTTTTGATGCCTTCAGTGTGAATCTACAATTTTCATAGTCATGAAAATAAAGAAAACTCTTGGAATGAGAAGGTGTGTCCAAACATTTGGTCTGTACTGTACACACACTCCAAGGAGTCCTTTCTTTACTGCTAGGTAGGAGGAGAACCAGGAGAGAGCAGAGTCTTGAAGGCTAAGAGCAGAGTTTTTTTGTGGAGCAGGGCATGGTCAACAGTATCAAAGGCTGCAGAGAGGTCTAGTAGTATGGGCGTTGACACTACCTGCAGCTTCTGACCAGCTTCTGACCAGCTTCTGACCTGGCCTTAATGTTTGAATGCAAGTGATTGTCCCTCCTAGATGTCTATGGGTTTAATCGCTGCAATTTATAGTAAATAAAGCATAGCAACGTGCTGGTATCAAAATTCTACAGACAGGCGCTCAAATGAAGGACACGAGTTGTTTCCAAATGCTGAAGAGAACTACACTAGGCAGTTCATGTTCCGTTTCATTGGGCAAAACATTGTTTTTTTAGTTTTGGACAGGGTAGAGAATAGTTAAAACCATAGTCGCTGGCTTTTTAAGGTGTTTTCTTTTAACTTCCTGTATAGGAGGCAACTGGAAGTGAGTAGAAAGGGAGAAATAAAGACTCCCTTGAAGATCTTGATGGAGCGCAAAGTTTCCCGAAAATATATATATATTTTTTTTTTATAAAAGTGCTAATTATTGATTCAGCTGAACTTGGTGCTTGTGTGATTTTTTTCTTTTTAGGGCGATTTTGACTGTAAAAGTCAACTAACGAAGATTGTTGCACAGTGCTCCCTAAAATACCAGGAGCACCAGGCTGATAACTGAGTTTCAGTGGTGTATAGTTTTAAGACGGCAAGTTCTGATGAAATGAGCTTCATAAATTAAAATGACTGAAGATTTAAGGCTCCTGATATCTAAATGCCCTTTTCACATGAATTTTTTTTTTTAGTTTGAGCAATGATTGTCAACTCAGGTAGCAGCGTGTATTTTTCCTGTGTACCAATCCACAACTAGCTTACTTCGCAGGCTTATTTACCAGATGTTGACTTTGTATAGTAATAGTTCAACTTGGTCCTTGCAACAGACCCTCCTCCGCTCACCAGATCCCCCAGGTCTGCTGCATAGATTGAGTTGAAATCTAAGTGCATTTGACCAGGGTAAATAAACCAGATGAAAGCTGGTTGTATATTGGCATGAGGAAAGGGGTGTATTTGCAAACTCCCAAGGCTGTGGCAAAGAGCATGGTCATGAATGGTGTGTATAGATAGGATAGATCTATATTGGAACAAGCTCAGAAGAAATTATCATAATTCTGAATCGTATGCTTTTAAACTTTTTTTTTTTTTTTTTAAGAAAATGTTGAGATAAAAGTATGTAATTTAAATAATTTGTGCATCTTTAATAATTAGCCGTTTATAACATATTTTTTTGTTTCATATAGGCTACAAACTCAACAAATAATGAAGTGGTTGCTATTAAGAAGATGTCCTATAGTGGGAAACAGATGAATGAGGTAAGACATTTCTCTACTACAATGGGTATGTATCACAGGCTCCCCTACGGTAACTAGCTAGAGGACTGCTCTCTGGTATTTGTTATTCTATCACTTTTTGGATGAAAAAAAGGTCAAGGCTCCATGCACACTGAAGCTGATAAAAGCTATAAAAAAAACGCCAGTCGCTTTGCAGGGAGCCTTGCAACGTTTTTAACGTTTTTGCAATAGCTTTAATCTGCGTTTTTTAGTGTAGCTTTTATCAGCTTTTTTTTTTTTTTTGAGCGTTTTGCGTTTTTAGCGTTTTTTTCCCACCAAACAACGGGACTTTGAATGCAAATTTTGGGCGTTCAGAAAAAAGCCAATAAACTCCAAAGCTCATTAACACTGAAAAACGCCCAGGTGTGCGTTTATCAGCTTCAGTGTGCATGGAGCCATAGTGTTAGAAGTAACAGCACATGAGTTTGAGCTAGTTTTTCAAGTTGGAAAAATATTTTGAAATGTAAAAATAACATATTATGGCCATCAGAATGTTTAATCCCTAATTGCCATGGTCTTTTTGTTACCAATGGGACCCCCCCCCCCAACATTATGCTGTGCCCCACCATGTGCATTTTTTTTTTTTTGCATTTTTTGTATTTTACTCGGGCTGCCGCTGGAGTAACAATCTCTCCTGAGAGGGAGAGCATCCCCAGTCAGCTCTGCTGGGCATTCCTCCCCCTCCCTCTGCTCGCTGACACTGCATAATGCGAGCGCTCGCACAACCACAGCCACCCGATCTGCTCCTTCCCCTGCATCCTCATTGGCACAGAGAAGAGCGAGTCGCAGAAAGCACTCCACAAGCACTGTGGGGGGGGGGGAGCAAGCCTTCATCTCATTTACTGAAAAAACAGACTGATTTCTCCCTTCCTTAAGACAGGAGAACCAGCCTGTAAATTCCGAGAGTGGTGACTGCAAGCTGAGCCGACCGACAGTCTATGACACTCTTTCACAGCCCAGCGAGTCCAGCCACCTCCCCCCCTCACTCTCCTCACATACAAGTTCCTCCCCCTCCTCCTTTCAGTCCCGCCCACACTATCCCGGTGTGCTGTATCTGAAGAGAGGGGATGTGTGGGCGGGAAATATGAAAATCGGCAGCATTCCTGGCTGTGTGTGATGATGCCTGAGATTCTAGCCTGGACCGTGGGTAAGTGTATGCATTGCAGACTGCTGTACACTGTAATCGCTGAACTGCATTATCTCCATCTCCTCTCTCCCCCATCTGTCTTCCTTCCCCTCTCCTGTTCTTTCAAGACATTACATCTTACTTTCACTTTCAGTTAGGCAGGTAATATACGGAGCAAATTTCTTCCCTGCATCCACAGATTGCAGGATATAAACTTGCATGATTCCCATATCAACACAGACAGTGGTGACTGGGGAATATCCCTCCTACCCAGCATTGTATTCTCCTGACAAACAGTGATTGTTACTAGTGGCTATACAGCAACCACTAGTGATAATCATAAGATAATCTACTCATTAATGGTTCAAATCTCAGCCAGTTCTTGCTGAACCAGCTGAGATTTAAACTGTCTATGGCTGGTCTTGGCTATTAGGCAGCCCATACATTGATCACTTTTTTTCATTCAACTATTAGGTTGAATGAAAAAAAAAAGAAATGATCCAATTCCTCCATCTACACATTATAAGTGGATGGGGGAACCCTCCCAATGTGGACCAGGGCTGGAACAACCAGAGTTGCTGTCCTGTCCCGGCTATTCACAGCGCTGGTGTGTGACTCCATGGCAGCGACGGCAGCACATTGGAACACAGTGCTGGTTACTTTATGGGGCTGATGTACAGGAGGGCCAGCAATATTTGTTGTTAGAGATGGGCTGGGCATGTTCAAAATTCCACATGCCAGAGCCTGCCAGGAAGCCCACACTGCACAGCGCTAATTACAGGCAGTGAGATATTTCCCAGTCCGCAGGTGCACAGATCAGGACTGTCTCAGTGGCTGTGATTAGCACTGTGGAGTGTCGGCTTCCTGGCGGGATCGGGCATGTGGTATTTCAAACACACCTGAGCCCATATCTATTGGTTGTAGACAGTTGAGCTCCCTGCAGGTTACTTAGCAGCAGTGGAGCTTCTCTGACATGCTGATCGGGATGCAATCCAGGTGATGCTCCTCGTCAAATCCTAGTGTTAAATATCAGTGATTTTATTGATCAAAGCGCACACTTTACAGGCATAGAGCCCACATGGCTGCTGAACATACGGTTGATTATATATATATATAGTTGTACTCTTGATGCTAATGAATACTGTGTTTATTAGATCTGACTGGGAGCATCACCTGGATCACATCCCGATCAGCATGTCAACAGAGAAGGTTTTACAGCATTACTGCTGCTAGGTGACCAGCTGGGGGCTTGGCTCTCTATTACCATTAGTGCCAGCCTTCCCCTGCATGCACCCATAATGTCACCAGCACTAGGTCCTAATAGACTGCCGCCGCTGCCAAGGAGACCGATGCCAGACCAGCGCTGTCAGTAGCAGGGACAGGACAGCTGGGGAACACCACAGTGGCAGAACACCAGGGCCCGGTGGCAAGACAACCTTTGCAACCCTGAGAGTTCTCCCACTGCTTTGGACCCTTATATTTTCTTGGTGTGCTGGTGACATATATTTCTTATTTTCTGCCACCCTGGGGGGCCCCAGTATAGTAGGAAGGGAGCTCACTGCAGAACATGTGAAAGGGCCCGTTGTGGGATCATAGTAAAGGGCCCCAGGATATAAAAAAAAAAATGCATTTTATAGTTGTCCCCCCTACTTTTGTCCCTGTCCCCCATGTGCCCCCCCCAAATATGAAAGCTGGAGACGCCACTGGTTATTACCCTAATTGCCATGGTCTTTTTGTTGTTACCCTAATTGCCATGGTCTTTTTGTTGTTACCCTAATTGCCATGGTCTTTTTGTTGTTACCCTAATTGCCATGGTCTTTTTTTTGTTACCCTAATTGCCATGGTCTTTTTTTTGTTACCCTAATTGCCATGGTCTTTTTGTTGTTACCCTAATTGCCATGGTCTTTTTGTTGTTACCCTAATTGCCATGGTCTTTTTGTTGTTACCCTAATTGCCATGGTCTTTTTGTTGTTGCCCTAATTGCCATGGTCTTTTTGTTGTTGCCCTAATTGCCATGGTCTTTTTGTTGCCCTAATTGCCATGGTCTTTTTGTTGTTGCCCTAATTGCCATGGTCTCTTTTTTTGGGGCATTTTAAAATCGATTTTCATTAAAGTGCTAGACCCATGGAATGGTCCCCCATCTCTTACTGCTCTCTTGTAAAATAAAATGGGATCCTGTATTTGTTAATGTTTGGCAGGCTGTGTTCTGCCAAGGGAAATGTAGAAATACAGTAACTTTCATATATAACCACGATCGTTTTAGTGGTGTTGCAGTACCTAAAATTACCAGCAGGTATCACTGCATGCAAGCTCTAACTGCCATACTTAAATTTCACTTTGCTGTGTTATGTTGATAATGTAAGAACTGAACTATCTGTAGATGCACACAAGTGCATAAACTGGGTGTAAAAGAGTAATCTTAAACGAGTATTAAACCCTCAGTGTTTTTTAGTTTACCACATTGAGAAAAATAGAAATATTTCATGGTAAACTATTTGATAAAGTTCTTGCCCCAGCACTTTCAGTTTACAATTTTAAATGCTGCTGGCTCCTGCTTCCTCAGTGCTGCTGTTTTCCTGAACGTTCAGTTTTCACAGGAAAGAGTGACGGCTTGTAAAGCTTCACATATACCCAGTGAAGTGACCAGGTTCAGGTGATGCACAGAGAAGAAACCAATCCTCCTACACAAATTGTATCTGTCTATCTGCAGTTCTATTTGTCAGAGCTTTCACAAAGCAGGGGGCAGGGAGCTGAAGATGCACTCTGTAGATCTCCATGAAAGCTGATTGGAGCTTCACACAGGAACCTAGCTGAGGCTGTCAATCACAGGCTGTGTTGATGCTCCCTCCCTGTCACCTTTGTTCTCTTAGTGTCAGAAAAACTTGTCAAAAGTGACTCCTGCTGATGACAGAGGAGCCAGGCAGCAGATGAAAATGACACTTGTTGCTGTGGACTGAGATATGTACACGCTATAGAGGGATGACTGTGTTAAGAGGTTGTGTGTTGCTATTGATGCACACTGTAGGGAGACAAAACTCTAATACCTGCATGCAAGAGTGGTTCCATAGGACACTGCAAGTAAAAGAAGATATCCTGAAACCAGAAATGTGGGGCAATAGCCACGGTAGTAGCTTTGACTGGAAGCTGCATACTCCACTCCACTATTTAAATCAGCTGCTGAATGTATGGTACTTAAAAAAAAAAAATTGAAAAGATTGAAAAGGCTCACAATTTAATAAAAATATCAAGCCGGTCATACTTGCTCTGTGCAATCATTATGCACAGAGCAGCCCCGAGCTTCTATACTAGTGCACATTGCTGGACTGGCTCAGGTAAGTATGGGGGGGCTACTTTCAGAAGGTTTTTGTACCTTAATGCATAGAATGCATTAAAGTGGAAGTAAAGTTGGTTTGTCAACAAATGACTGACAGGCAGGACAATAATGACAGAAGAGTCTATATTGGTCTCTCCTGCCATAAATGCATCCTTCTGCCTGTCAGCTGTCATGTTCACTGAGCCGCGCATGCTCAGCTCGGCTAACATTTACGGCCCTGATCGGCCCCCGATCAGTGTGCGGGAGTGGCGTTATGGCGGCCTGACCTATCAAATGGCTGAAGGCACGTGACCTGGAAGAAACACTAGGTGAAGATGGAAGCGCCGGGGGACCCGCTGGATCGGTCCCAGCTGTGCGCTGGAGGACATCATATCACAGATAAGTCTACCGTAATGTACTAATATGCTGTGCGTACTAGTACATTGTGGCATAACCCACCTGGGGGGGCCTTAAAAAAAAAAAAAAAGTATAATGGACTTCTGCCTTCAAGGTAAAAACGTTCTGCCTTTACAGCCATTTATCCTATATGTCCATGAACAATACTTTGGGCTATTAGTGTTTTTTGTTTTTTACATCTTCAGCGTCGAGGCACAGAAAACAAATTGTTTTTGTAGAAACACTTTTAAATGCTATTTAATTGTTTTTGTTTTTTTGTTTTTTTAGCTTTTCCCCCCTTTTACAGCAAAAACGCTAAGAAATGCAAACGCTTCTACAAAAAGCTATTGTCAGCGTTTTTTTGCACTATTTTTCTTTTTTTTTTTAGCTTATGAAATACACATGGTGTGCATGGAGCCTAAAGCCAAAATGCCTAATTGTGGTCTGTACCTGTCTTAGTTTCAGTTGGACTTAAATCTTAAATGAATTTACGTGTATGTATTTTATTTAAACAGAAATGGCAGGATATAGTGAAGGAAGTGAAATTTCTTCAACAGCTGCAACATCCGAACACCATAGAATACAAAGGATGCTACTTGAAAGAACATACCGCTTGGGTAAGTAAGGCAGGATTGTTCACTGGTGATAGAAAATGCGTTTCTGGATATCTTTAATATATGATATTTTGGCAATAACTACCATATTCCTTTCCTATACAGTATTAAAATGTACAGAATCATTTATTGTATTGCTACAATAACAACTTTTTCATCTGCCAGTCTTTGTGAATGTGGAAATCATTTTCACTATGAAGACTGCTCATTCTCAAAGTATATGAAAAACTTACTTAATTTATAAATCGTCTGCAATAAGAAGCTTCATTCCTACCTCTCTGTCTGCTTGGTAGAGATTCATCTGGTGTTTATTTACCTTCTGCCATGTTTTCACGTCGGCATGTAATCTAGTCCTATTTTTTATTTTTATTTTTTTATCCCTTAATTTGTTTTCTGGTCCTAAGGTTGGAAATAGCCCACATATTTCTTCAAAGCACTGTTAAACCCAAAATCAAATATTATATCAATTCTTCGATGTGATGGCTGCATTAGGTTTCTTTTTTTGGCTTTCTTTATTTTCATCTGGTGATCCTGCCAATAAGTCTGTTGCTTTTCAACTGACAAGGCCCTCTGCAGATGTTGCAGTTAGAAGATTGAAAACACCCCTCTCAGCACTATCCCTCTACGTTATGTCTAGCTTATATCAATCCATGTGTTATCACAATACTACTTAAAATGCTGCATCCAATGCTATTATTACTCCTGAAGGCTGGGTTCACATATATGTAAATTCGATGCAGGTTTCTCCCACATCCAATTCGCATGACAGGCGAGTGTGACCAGATCTCAATGGAGCCGGTTCACACAGGTCCAGGGCGGCCCACGGAGCAGATTGCAGAAGTCTCCTGTTCTTTTTGGGGTCCGGTTCAGGTGCGAATTCAGGCAAAAATTCTGACCTGATTTGCACCTGAACCGGTGAACAGAAACACATTGGACCCCATTCTGTGAACCCAGCCTCAAACATGCATGTATCATATAGATGTAGTGCCATACAGCTGTGGATTTACCACAAGTTCTCAATGGGATTAAGGTCTGGGAAGTTTACTGACCATGGATCCAAAATCTCCATGTTTTGTTCCCCAAGCCACTTATCATTTTTGCCCTATGGCTGTGTTTCTCAATTCCAGTCCTCACGCATATCCCCCCCCCCCCCCCCCCAACCGGTCATGTTTTCAGGATTTCCCTCAGATGAAAAGGCTGTGGGAATTACTAAGGCAGTGAAACTGATCAAATCACCTGTGCAAAATAATGGAAATCCTGAAAACCTGACCTGTTGGGGGGGGGGGGGGGGGGGGGGGGGGCGTGAGGACTGGAATTGAGAAACACTGCCCTATGGCAAGGTGCTCCATCATGCTGGAAAAGGCATTGTTTGTCCCCAAACTGTTCTTGGATGTTCTTAGGCAAAATTGTGAGTGAGCCCACTTCCTTGGCTGAGAAGCAACCCCACACAAGAATGGTCTCAGGAGGCTTTGCTGTTGGCATAACACAGGACTGATGGTAATGCTCACCTTTTCTTCCCTGGACAAGGTTTTTTTTCTTGATGTCCCAAACAATCGGAAAGGGGATTCATCAGAAAAAAAATACCTTACCCCAGTCCTCAGCAGTCCAATCACTGTACCTTATGCAGAATATAAGTCTGTCCCTGACGGTTTTTCCTGGAGAGAAGTGACAACTTTGCTGCCCTTCTGCACACCAGGCCATCCTCCAAAAGTCACACCTCACTGTGGGTTCAGATGCACTCACACCTGTCTGCTGCCATTCCTGAGCAAGCTTTGCACTGTTGATGCCCCGATACCGCAGCTGAATTAACTATAGGAGAGGGTCCTGGTGCTTTCTGAACTTTTTTGAAGCCTTCTACGCAAATGCAGTATAAATGATTTTTTTGGGGGGGGATGAAGTTCATTTTCATGTGAGAGGGACTTTGCAATGAATTAAAATTCATCTGATCACCCTTTTATAACATTCTGGCGTATATGAAAATTGCCATCATAAAAACTGAGGCAGCACATTTTATGAAAATATATATTTGTGGCATTCTGAAAACATTTGGCCAATGCTGTATATACAGTAGTCCACAGTATTAGGCAGTTCTCATAGTCCTTCCAATGCTGGAAAAAAAAACAATGGATACCAGATAATCATACACACGTGTTTTATCCCTATTGGTGTGGTAACACCTGTGCAGTCTCGTGTGGACACAATCACTTACATTATCTCACAAAAGTGAGTATACCCCTCACATTTTTGGTAAATATTTTATTATATCTTTTCATGTGACAACACTGAAGAAATTACACTTTGCTACAATGTAAAGTAGTGAGTGTACAGTTTGTATAACAGTGTAAATTTCCCCCTCAAAATAACTCGGCACACAGCCATTAATGTCTAAACCGCTGGCAACAAAAGTGAGTACACAAGTGAAAATGTCCGAATTGGGTCCAAAGTGTCAATAATTTGTGTGGCCACCATAATTTTCCAGCACTGCCTTAACCCTCTTGGGCATGGAGTTCACCAGAGCTTCACAGGTTGCCACTAGAGTCCTGTTCCACTCCTCAACGACGACATCACAGAGCTGGTGGATGTTAAAGACCTTGCTCTCCTCCCCCTTCCATTTGAGAATAGAGTTTAGGTCTGAAGACATGCTTAGCTAGTCCATCACCTTTACCCTCAGCTTCTTTAGCAAGGCAGTGGTCGTTTTGGAGGTGTGTTTGGGGTCGTTATGTTGGAATACTGCCCTGCGATCCATCTTCGAACTACATGGTGGCATTTATGGTTCCCTCAATGAACTGTAGCTCTCCAGTGCTGGCAGCACTCATGCAGTTCCAGACCATGACACTTCCACCACCATTGTTGACTGTAGGCAAGACACACTAGTCTTTGCACTACTCGTCTGGTTGCCAGAACACACGTTTGACACCATTGGAACCAAGTAAGTCTATCTTCGTCCCATCAGACCACAGGACATGGTTCCAATAATCCATTGCCTTTTAGTTTGCTTGTCTTCGGCAAACTGTGGGCTTTCTTTTCTTTAGAAAAGGCTTCCTTCTGGGATGACAGCAATGCTGGCAGCACTCGTACATCTATTTCCCAAAGACAACCTCTGGATATGATGCTGAAAATGTGCAGTTAACTTCTTTGGTCGACCACGGCGAAGCCTGTTCTGAGTGGAATCTGTCCTGTTCAACCGCTCTATGATCTTGGCCACCATGCTGAAACTCAGTTCCAGGGTCTTGACAATGTTCTTATAGCTTAGGGCTAGGCCCTCTTTATGTAGAGCAACAATTCTTTCTTTTTTTTTTCCAGATCCTCAGTTTTTTGCCATGAGGTGCCCTATTGAACTTCCAATGACCAGTATGAGAGAGTGAGAGCGATAACACCAAATTTAACATGCCTGCTCCCCATTCATACCTGAGACCCTGTAACACGAGTCACATGACACCAGGGTGGGAAAATTGATTGCTAATTGGGTCCAATTTGGAGTGGACTCACTTTTGTTGCCAATGGTTTAGGCATTAATGGCTGTGTGTTGAGTTATTTTGAGGAGACAGAAAATGTACACTGTTATACAAGCTGTACACTCACTACTTTACATTGTAGAAAAGTGTTAGTTCTTCAGTGTTGTCACATCTAATAAAATATTTACAAAAATGTGAGGGGTGTACTCACTTATGAGATACTGTATGTGCTGTGCAGACACAATTCTGTGCACCCCTCTTGTGCCCACACTCACTACAAGGTATGGACCCCATGCCTTGAGTCAGATGCACCTCATATGCTGATATACTAAGATGTATGCTCTACCTCCGCGTACTTTTTTTCTCCTCCCAGTCGCCTTCCTTTGTTGGTTGTGGGGAAGCCCCTGTGTCTCTCATTCACATATACAATGTGTGTATGTGTGTGTGTGTGTGTGTATATATATACATACATACATACATACATACATACATACATACATACATACAGCCCTCAAAATTTCCACTCGCCTACTAGCATTTGGCGAGTGGATTTAAGCTGGGGGCGAGTGATGACAGGGCTGCATGACCAATCTCCCTCCAATCTGTGCCTACACTTAGAGTCCCAATGAGATTGGTGGCCGAAGAGGAAAGGTGCATGCTCGGGAAAAGTCTGGTGAGCCACGCACAGCCAGAGCAGTACACTGGTGCTTTCCTTACAATTCTCATTAAGCCATGGGACCTCCTCTCCTCACTGCCAGCCTGAATAAAAGGGGTAGTGGGGACATGCAAGCGTGGAGCCGCACACACAGGCTCCTGATGATGAGATGAATAGGAGAGGGAGAGAGAGAGTTGCAGAGGAGACAGCAAGAGAATGGGGAAGAGACCCAGTTCTAGTGCCCTGTCCTTCTGGTCTGCCCCCAGTGCCCTGTCCTATTTTGTTAAAGTTGTTGTTGGTAATATTTAATTTTGTAACTTGATTCTGCATAAAACATTTAACAGTGTCATTCCATGAGATAATCTACGAGGGCGTGTTAACGGGTGCAATTAGGCGCAGGGCAGTGTATGAATTAGGTGGGGCAACTGGTGGCGAGTAACTCTTGAGGCCTGGCTAGTAGGTCAGGACTTGAAATTTTGAGCCCTGTATATAATATAATATATATTATGCTTTATTTTAAACAATTCTTAGAAACACATTGCACTCACTTGTAAAAGGTCTTTTAACACTCAAACTGGCATGCATCTCACGTGTGTGGCCTTATCTCAGCAGAGTCTTCTTAACATATGTACAGTATGTTATCGAAAAGATCTGATGTAACACATTTTGTGATTTCTTATAGTTGGTAATGGAATACTGCCTGGGATCTGCTTCAGATTTGTTAGAAGGTAAGAGAAGAGTTACTTGATTATTGAGAAGCATCGCCATCAAGTGGGTTATAGTAAAAATGTATTAACAATTGGATAAATATATTCAGTAATAAATATTATATTAATTATAATCTAGCACTGACTACAAAGATGATAGTTGTGTGTGCCACAATTTCATATACCATAGCATTTGCCATGTTTAATCAACGTTGTCTTTTGGGGATTGACAGGCTGGAAACGTAAAAGTAAATTGCAGCACACTGTTGTACGACACTCTGCCGCGGTGTCCAAGATTTAGGGCCCATTCACACTGGTGCAATATTGTAATGCCTATTTAAGAGTCCCATGCAATGCAAGGTAGCACATGAGTATTAGTGTGTGTGGCATTGTGCATGTAGTAGTAATGGAGCATATGGCGCAATAAGTGTCTGTGTACGTAAATGTGTATGCAGAACCACAAAATGTTCATAGAATCCAATTGGAGCATTCAGGGTACCTTTCCACTGATCTCCATACACCAGATGCAGCATCTCTGAAGAGACTGAAGTATCTCGAGGCAAACTGATAAGAACAGCGATGCGCAATCCAAGTGTATTATTATAACAGATTTATTGTGGTGAAAAGACAAAATCAGACTCATCACATAGTAAGGGCTTCCAATGAACAGTCTCGCAACGGGGAACCTCAGGTCAGGATAGAATAAGTGGGTGAACGGATGTACCTGCAGGACCAAGAGAACAAACCAAGGGGCAGCAACAATTGTACTGAAGAAACTTGCTCAGTATGTCTGTCCTGGTCTGAGGTTCCCTGTTGTGAAACTGTCCATCAGAAGCCCTTACTATGTGATGAGCCTGGTTTTAACTGTTACAGTATAAGTTGCAATTTGTCTTTCCCCACAATAAATCTGTTATACTACACCCAGACTGTGCACTGAAATCATTTTCTAACAATTAAAGGGGTTGTAAAGGTACAATTTTTTATTTTTTATTTTTTTTCCCCCTAAATAGCTTCCTTTACCTTAGTGCAGTCCTCCTTCACTTACCTCATCCTTTGAAGCTTTTAGATGTCCTTATTTCTTCTGAGAAATCCTCACTTCCTGTTCTTCTGTCTGTAACTCCACACAGTAATGCAAGGCTTTCTTCCTGGTGTGGTGTGTCGTGCTCGCCCCCTCCCTCGGACTACAGGAGAGTCAGGACACCCACTTACACACAGCTCCTTTCTCTATCTGCAAAGTAGAGAGCGTTCTGACTCTCCGGTAGTCCAAGGGAGGGGGCGAGCACGACACTCCACACCAGGGAGAAATACTCGCATTACTGTGTGGAGTTTTGTGGTTCTGCAACATAACCCCTATGTCTGGTGAACCATGACACCTTCAAGCATACATTATTCTTCTCTCTTTTGAATGATTTTTTTTTTTCTGTGCACAAATACTGATATTGTCTATTATTCAGTCTTTTGCTAAATTGTTCTTCCTTGCAGTTCACAAGAAGCCACTTCAGGAAGTGGAAATAGCTGCCATTACTCACGGTGCCTTGCAGGGGCTGGCCTACCTGCATTTTCACAATATGATTCACAGGTGAGTTGATCTGCCTGATGGTTGGCTGAAATAAAAGTTTTGAAATGTTAAAGTCCAGTTTAACTGTCATGGAAGGACCTCTCCTCTGCATGGAATCGGTGTCAAAAGTTTTAACAGCCCCCTGCTGAGTCAAGCCTTTATCACCAGTCAGCAGGGAACATAAACTTCTGATTGCAGGTGCTGCCGAATGAAAATTAGAGGGGGGGGGGGGGGGGCCTTTACAAAAAAAAGGAAGAAATAAAGAAAAATATATATAGAAAAAGAGAGGTAGCCATCTGGGCCCTGGGGACCTCTGTGCCCTTTCATAAAGAGAAATAAAACATATATATACTTTTTTTTAAAAGGGGGCCCTTTAATAGACGTCTGGACCCTTTAATAAAAATACAAATAAATAAACCTCTGGGCCTTTAATAATAATAAAAAAAAAATATATATATATATATATATATTATATATGTATGTGTGTGTATGTGTGTATGTATATGTGTGGTGTGTGTGTGTGTATATATATATATATATATATATATATATATATATATATATATATATATATATATATATATATATATATATATATATATACATACATATATACATTTATATAAAAAAAGAGGGTTGCCATCCGGGGACCTCTGGGCCCTTTAATAATAATAAAATATATATACAAAATTTTAACAATTATATAAAAACAAAGGGGGTTTGCCACATGGGGACCACACACACACACACACACACACACACACACACACACACACACACACACACACACACACACACACACACAGTGTTCGGCCCCCTTGAACTTTGCGACTTTTTGCCACATTTTAGGCTTCAAACATAACATAAAGATATAAAACTGTAATTTTTTGTGAAGAATCAACAAGTGGGACACAATCATGAAGTGGAACGATTTTTTTTGGATATTTCAAACTTTTTTTAACAAATAAAAAACTGAAAAATCGGGCGTGCAAAATTATTCAGCCCCTTTACTTTCAGTGCAGCAAACTCTCTCCAGAAGTTCAGTGAGGATCTCTCAATGATCCAATGTTGACCTAAATGACTAATGATGATAAATAGAATCCACCTGTGTGTAATCAAGTCTCCGTATAAATGCACCTGCACTGTGATAGTCTCAGAGGTCCGTTTTAAAGCGCATCATGAAGAACAAGGAACACACCAGGCAGGTCCGAGATACTGTTGTGGAGAAGTTTAAAGCCATATTTGGATACAAAAAGATTTCCCAAGCTTTAAACATCCCAAGGAGCATTGTGCAAGCGATAATATTGAAATGGAAGGATTATCAGACCACTGCAAATCTACGAAGACCTGGCCGTCCCTCTAAACTTTCAGCTCATACAAGGAGAAAACTGATCAGAGATGCAGCCAAGAGGCCCATGATCACTCTGGATGAACTGCAGAGATCTACAGCTGAGGTGGGGGACTCTGTCCATAGGACAACAATCAGTCGTATACTGCACAAATCAGGCCTTTATGGAAGAGTGGCAAGAAGAAAGCCTTTTCTTAAAGATATCCATAAAAAGTGTTGTTTAAAGTTTGCCACAAGCCACCTGGGAGACACACCAAACATGTGGAAGAAGGTTCTCTGGTCAGATGAAACCAAAAACCAACTTTTTGGCAACAATGCAAAATGTTATGTTTGGAGTAAAAGCAACACAGCTCCTCACCCTGAACACACCGTGAAACATGGTGGTGGCAGCATCATGGTTTGGGCCTGCTTTTCTTCAGCAGGGACAGAGAAGATGGTTAAAATTGATGGGAAGATGGATTGAGCCAAATACAGGACCATTCTGGAAGAAAATCTGATGGAGTCTGCAAAAGACCCGAGACTGGGACGGAGATTTGTCTTCCAACAAGACAATGATCCAAAACATAAAGCAAAATCTACAATGGAATGGTTCACAAATAAACATATCCAGGTGTTAGAATGGCCAAGTCAAAGTCCAGACCTGACCTGAATCCAATCGAGAATCTGTGGAAAGAACTTGAAAACTGGTGTTCACAAACGCTCTCCATCCAACCTCACTGAGCTCAAGCTGTTTTGCAAGGAAGAATGGGTAAAAATGTCAGTCTCTCGATGTGCAAAACTGATAGAGACATACCCCATGCGACTTACAGCTGTAATCGCAGCAAAAGGTGGCGCTACAAAGTATTAACTTAAGGGGGCTGAATAATTTTGCACGCCTAATTTTTCAGTTTTTTTTTAAAAAAAATTGAAATATCCAATAAATTTCGTTCCACTTCATGATTGTGTCCCACTTGTTGATTCTTCACAAAAAATTAGTTTTATGTCTTTGTTTGAAGCCTGAAATGTGGCAAAAGGTCGCAAAGTTCAAGGGGGCCGAATACTTTCGCAAGGCACTGTATGTATGTATTTAATTTTTTTTTTATAAAAAAAAAGGGGGTTGCCATCCGGGGCCCTGGGGACCTAAAATATAAATAAATAAATAAATTGGCCCTTTAATAACAAATAAAATATATCAAAATATATTTATTTTTTAAATAAATTAAAAAAAAGGGGGGGGGGTTGTCATCTCTGGGCCCCTGGGACCTCCGGACCTCTAAAAAACACAAAAGAGAAAATTGTTCCTTTTTATTATAAATATATTACATTTTTTTTTTTTTTATAAAAGGGGGTTGCCATCCGGGCCCCTTACAGGTGTACTGCCTGTACCCCCCTGATGGCGGACCTGACTTTGTGTCTTGTGGCTGTGCTCAGTCTTGCCATGGTGTGTAACCTGTGACATGAAACTCTTCCACATCCTCACCTTAGTAGCAGATTTTGGCTGTTCCTCACTCAGGTTTTCAGCTGTTTCTGTTGCAGTTGATACCGTTTCAACCTACATATGAAATTAATGATTATTAGAACCTGCTTAATATAATTGGTTAACCACTTGACCTCCGGAATATTTAATCCCTTCTAGGCCATTTTTTGTGATATGGCCCTGCGTTATTTTAAAAGACAATTGCACAGTCATGCAACACCGTACCCAAATTTAAATTTCTCGTTTTTTTGTTTTTGTTTTGTTTTTTCCACAAATTGAGCTTTCTTTTGGTGGTATTTGATCACCACTGTTATTTTTTTTTTTATTTATTTTGTTTTGTTTTGAAGTATAAACCTATTAAGGCCCACAATTGTGGGAAAACACTTTTTTCTGCTATAAAACCTATCCCATTTAAAAAAATAAATACAAATTCTTCATAAATTTAGCCCAATATGTCTTTTTGGTTAATTTTTTTTTTTTTACAATAAGCGTATATTGATTGGTTTGCATAAAAGTTATAGCGTCTACAAATTATGGTGTGTGTATGTGTATACTGGATTTTATTAATATATATATATATATATATAGTGTGTATGTATATTGGGAATGGTGATGATCGGTGACTGCAATATTTTGGTGGTCAATCTGACACTTTTGTCACTTTGTGGGAACCATTACATTGATCAGTGATAATAATAATCATAATATGCATTGTCACTGTACTAAAACCAAAAACGTAAATGTATTTTATGTGATTGACCGACACAACGTGGCACATAATTGTGAATTGGAAGGAAAATGATAAATGGTTTTCAACGTTTTTTACAAATTAATATGTGAAAAGTGGCGTGCATTTGTGTTGAGCCCCCCTGAGTTAATACTTTGTGGAACCACCTTTCGCTTCAATTACAGCTGCAAGTCTTTTTTGAGGATGTCTCTATCAGCTTTGCACATCTAGAGAGTGAAATGTTTGCCTATTCGTCTTTGCAAAATGGCTCAAGCGTCTGTGAACTTCAATTTTCAAGTCTTGCCACAGATTCTCTATTGCGTTTTAGGTCTGGACTGGGCCATTTTAACACATGAATATGTTTTGATCTAAACCAGTGATCTCTAAACTGTGGCCCGGGGGTCGGATACGGCCCTTTGCTTGCTTTTATCTGTCCCTTGTGGCATTCCCCCCCCCCCCCTTGTCACTAACATTAACAATGGGGCACTATTCCACCCACTGATGGGGCATTATTGCTCCCACTGACACAAACGATGGGGCACTATTACAGTGCACACAGTGTTTTGCTTTTAGGCCAAAAAGTTCAATTTCGGTCTTTTTTGACCAGAGCACATTCTTCCACATGTTTGTTGTGTCCCCCACATGGCTTCTCGCAAACTGCAAACGGGACTTTTTATAGCTTTCTTCTTGTCACTCTTCCATAAAGGCCAGATTTATGGAGTGCACCACTAATAGTTGTCCTGTGGACAGATTCTCCCACCTGAGCTGTGGATCTCTGCAGCTCCTCCAGCATTGGCTGCTTCTCTGACTGTCTGGTGTGTTCCTTGGCCTTCATAATGCTGTTTGTTCAATCCGGGTCTCTAAAAAAACCCTGAGGGCTTCACATAACGGCTATATTAATACTGTAATTATATTAGACAGGTGGACACTATTTACCAATAAGGTGTCTTCTGAAGGCAATTGGTTCCACTAGATTTTAATTGGGAGTATCGGAGTAAAGGGGGCTGAATACTATTGCACACCACACTTTTCACATATTTTGTTTGTAAAACATTCATTGAAAACCATTTATCTTTTTCCTTTCACTAGACGATTATGTGCCTATTTGTGTTGGTCTATCTTATAAAATCATAATAAAATACATTTTATGTTTTTGGTTGAAACATGACAAAATGTGCAAAATTTTAATGGGTATGAATACTTTTTCAAGGCACTGTATATGAACAGTTATCGTTGGGAAACATGGGGTGCGACTTGTCATGAGACTGTGGACCCCAAAGTCGCACGACAAGTCGCACAAGTGTGAATGGACTCCTACAGCATTTCCTCACACCTGCCTAAAATGTTTACACAGTACTGTATTTAAAAACAAACAAAAAAAATAAAAATACAGTATCTCTCAAATGTGAGTACACCCCTCACATTTTTGTAAATATTTTAGTATATCTTTTCATGTGACAAAACTTAAGAAATTAGAGAGTGTAAGGGTCCTTTCACACGGAGCGGACCGTTTTTTGATCCGCCCCGTGTGTGTCCGTCGACTCAGCGAGGATCATCCGTAAATCCCCGCTGAGCTATCGGCGGACAGGGCGGACCCCGCACACTGTGCAGAGACTGCCCTGTCTTTCTCCGCTCTCCCCTATGGGGAATCGGATGAATACGGACCGTCTGTCCGTATTCATCCGATCCGCCATACGGAAGAAAAATAGGGTTTTCTTCCGTCCGAAAAAATGGATCTTTGCGGACGCGGATCTTTGCGGATGTTAGCGGATGCATCATCCGCTAACGTACGCGATCCCATAGGGATGCATTACAAGTCCGTAAACGGACTTGTAAAAAACGGACCGTTTGTCCGTCTGTGTGAAAGGGCCCTAAAGCTTGTATAACAGCGTAAATTTGCTGTCCCCTCAAAATAACTCCACCAGACACAGCCATTAATGTCTAAACCGCTGGCAACAAAAGGGAGTACACCACTAAGTGAAATTGTCCAAATTGGAGCCAAAGTGTCAATATTTTCTGTGACCACCATTATTTTCCAGCACTGCCTTAACCCTCTTGGGCATGGAGTTCACCAGAGCTTCACAGGTTGCCACTGGAGTCCTCTTCCACTCCTCCATGACCACATCACGGAGCTGGTGGATGTTGGAGACCTTGCGCTCCTCCACTTTCCATTTGAGGATGCCCCACAGATGCTCAATAGGGTTTAAGTCTAGAGACATGCTTGGCCAGTCCATCACCTTTACCCTCAGCTTCTTTAGCAAGGCAGTTGTCGTCTTGGGAGGTGTGTTTGGGGCCATTATGTTGGAATATTCCCTTGTGACCCAGTCTCCAAAGGGAGGGGATCATGCTCTGCTTCAGAATGTCATAATACATGTTGGCATTCATGGTTCCCCCAATGAACTATAGCTTCCCAGTGTCGGCAACACACATGCAGCCCCAGACTAAGACACTCCCACCACCATGCTTGACTTGTGGGCAAGACACACTTTGTACTCCTCACCTGGTTGCCGCCACACACGCTTGACACCATCGGAACCAAATAAGTTTATCTTGGTCTCATTAGACCACAGGACATGGTTTCAGTAATCAATGTCCTTCGTCTGCTTGTCTTCAGAAAACTATTTGCAGGCTTTCTTGTGCATCATCTTTAGAAGAGGTTTCCTTCTGGGATGACAGCCATGCAGACAAATTTGATGCAGTGTATGGTTTGAGCACTAAAGGGCTGACCCCCTACCCCTTTATCCTCTGCAGCAATGCTAACAGCACTCGTACATCTATTTCCCAAAGACAACCTCTGGATATGATGCTGAACAACTTCTTTGGTCGCCCATGGTGAGGTCTATTCAGAGTGGAAAATTAAGTATTATGTTACACCACATGATGGCGATGTGGATACAGAGTGATTTGTCAACTAAATTGGAAAGTTCTTTTAAATACAAGAACAAGGACCTTATAGGCTCACCCGTACAATTGAATAGAAAATATATATACATTTATATTTTTCTGTTCTGTCAGGGTCTTATAGCCTAGGCCATCTTTATGTAGAGCAAAAATATTTTTTTTTAGATCCTCAGAGTTCTTTGCCATGAGGTCTCATGTTGAACTTCCCGTGACCACTGTATAAGGGAGTAAGAGTGCTAACACCAAACTTAACACCTGCTTCCCATTCACACCTGAGACATTGTAACACTAGCGAGTTGCATGACACCGGAGAGGGAAAATGGCTAATTGGGCCCAATTTTTACTTTTTCACTTAGGGGCGTACTCACTTTTGTTGCTAGCGGTTTAGACTTTAATGGCTGTGTGTTGAGTTATTTGGAGGGGACAGCAAATTTTGTTATACAAGTTGTACACTCACTACTTTACATTGTAACAAAGTGTAACTTCTTCAGTGTTGTCACATGAAAACCTATAATAAAATATTTCACAAAAGTCGGTATACCCCTCACATTTTTGTAGATACTGTGTGTGTGTTTGTGTATATAGTGTGTGTGTGTGTGTGTGTGTGTGTGTGTATCTAACATAATCATATCTGACGTCCATACTAGAGCTGTGTATAAATAAATATGTTCTGTTCTGTACTCTTGCACAAACTATGGTGAGGACAACATTCGTTCCTTGTTGAGTAAAACATGAGTGGTTTACTGACCACCTGTGGTTTTAGGGAGCTACTGTATAATCCCTGAGCGTTATGTGAAATGCACCCCTAAGCAGTGTTTTCTGGAAAGCTGAAGAGATGAACAGACACACTGAGAGGTCATCTCTCTTGTCCCAGGGAGTGAATGGACAATATTTCACCAGGGGGTAAAACCTTTCGCCTCTATTTGAGTGAGTGGAGGGCTCCAATTGTTGGCTTAGGGAGTGACCAAACAATTGGGGTCATGTTCTGGGAGGGACAGGGCATCATTGTTGGCTCATCTTGCTTACAAAGGATTCCACAATAGAGGTCAGTCATGGCAGTTGGGTAATGCATAAATCCACTTCAGTTAAGTTCAGTTTTTGGCGAGTACTGTCCACCACAGAATTTATCGGGACTTATAAAATGTTGTTAGTAACTGATTAATTGCAAATAGAGGCTGCTTTGTACGCCTATCCCAAGCAGATGAACGTTATTTTCTTGTTCTAACAAAGGGATTTCCATGTATAAATAGCATAGGTGGCTTTGTAGAGGATTGCAACATCTAGTTTTCCAATTTTTTTATTCAAATTTTTACAAATGCAAAAACAGCATTTGCCATTGTAATGGGAAATAAATGTACATTAACAAGTCATTGAAGGTTCAGTTACATGACTTTTAAACCTGTATACACTTAAGTCTTAATATAGCATCATTCACCTATTGGGATCAAATCTAAACCAAACTTGCGACCCACTAACTGATCTTCCACGTGGTCTCAAGGACCATACAAGGTTCAAGGATCCATTTATGGGCAAATTCAGATAAGAAGAGAAAAGAGGGAGAAACAGAGATAGCAGAAAGAATAGAGGGTAGTGCACTCCGGCCCTGCAACATCTAGTTGTACAAAAACTGACACACTACAATGTTTTCTAGTTATTGGAACAGCAGTCTAGAAGTGAGCAGTTTTGTGTTGTGGGCCTTAAGGAAATGTATCACCCAGAAACTTTATAAATATGTCTGGAACCTTCCTACTTGCAAACATCTAGCTATATAGATGCAGATGAAGCAACTTGTGATTATACACCTAGTGGCCCCCTTGCAGTTTGGATATGGCGCACACATTAGGTGACTTGTTGTTGTTTTTATATTCTGGAAAGATGGGAACCCCAAATGCACAGCAAAACTACTTGTGGTGATAAGAATTCCTAAGACCCCTTTGTGCTCATTATCCCTTGGCCATTTCATCTTCATTATCTTTCAATTTCATGAGCACCTGAAAAGTACACATGTGTATCTGTAAGTGTTATTAATGGCTCTTTTACAAAAACAAAAGATATGATTTGGGGTTACAGGGGCTTGTCAATGTTTGTTTTTCTTTGTGGAGACAAAACAAAAAAAAAAAATGATCTAAATTCTTGGCTATTTTAGGTCTATGAAGCAGTAGAGATGTGTAACACTGCTTTATATTTCTTTAAAGCTTTCAGACAGCAATGTATGACAATTTTGCAGGGGAAATTAAACATTTATAACAACCTAAAATATATAAAGGATCTGTGTTATATGCAGTTGTTCCATTACATAATTTTCCCAGGACTTTAAAATCCTGATGGATATAAATGAACAAGCCTGTTAGACATGACTGCAGCCCCCTCTAGTGGAAATGATTATTGTAGTATTTGGGGTATATGCAGTTTAACATCTTATCGTTTTCTTGATCTTCTCTCTGTATGTTTTCATAATTTAAAGAACGCTTAGGAAGCTGTATTCAGATTCAGTTTAAAGGTGATCTAATTAGGAAGGTCATTATTCCAAGAATATTGTTCAGTTATTGTTCCCTAAGGATATGTAGTAATGTATGTTCTGTGCTGTTTATTCACTATTTGAATATGAACATTTGAAAACCTGTTGGTATACGCGGCTTCTGTCTGCCATTCTACCTAAATGGCTTGTAGTGGAAAATCCTGTATCTTTTTATAATGTGAATGAATGTGTATGTGTGTGTGCGCGTGTGTGTATGTGTAAATGTAATGGCTTAAAGATATCCTTAATGAAAAACTTCAAATAGTACTTTCTTGTGGTGGTATTTGATCACCTCTGCGGTTATAATCTTTTTGCGCTATTAACGGAAATTACAATTTTGAAAAAAAAAAAAACATTTTTGGACTTTCTGCTATAAAAATATCCAAAATAATATGTATGAAAAAATTTGCTCATCGGTTTAGGCCAAAATGTATTCTACATATTTTTGGTAAAAGAAATGGGCGTATATTGATTGGTTTTCGCAAAATGTATCACTTCTTCAAACTATGGGATAGATTTTGGGACTTTTTTTTTTTTTTGTCATACAGAGAAATAAACCATTTCATTAATCCATCAATCCTAGTTCCAACAAATCCATGCAAAATCCAATTAACAGCATTACACCTATCTTAAATACATCCACAAAAAAAAACTAGTAATTTGAGCTAGTCCCCATTCTATACTCCGTTAGACCTGCTTCTCTTGTATGCCCTGACTACTTTACTTAGAACAAAAACTCTACATATCTGAAGAGGCAAAAGGCGAAAGTAAGAAGCCCCATAAGGGAAAGAATTCATAGAATTCATAAAGAAAAAAGATAAAAGATGGAAAGAGAGAAGAAAAAAAAAGAAACCCTGATAGGGAGGGGGAATCTGAGTTGAAGGAAAAATGCATTGAGGTAATTGCGCCGGACAAATCTAACCCCAAATTACACTTTTTGGGAACCAGTGACATTATTACATTGATTGGTGCTATGAAAATGCACTGATCAATGTGAAAATTGCAGGGAAGAGGTTGATCACTGGGAACCGCAGATCTGAGTTGTTTACAATGGCTGATACCCGTTGTACCTCTGTGTAGAGCGATCGCTGGCGTGTCCCCACGATCTCGCATGCACGGAGAGCACATGCAGAAGATCCGACCTACCACAGTATAAGTGCGATGGCTGGTTGGTAAGTGGTAAAAGAAACAAGACTTTAGTATCACTTTCAGGCTCGGTTCACACTGATGCGACATAGGATCCCATTTGTGAGACCCCACGTCGGATGACATGTGTAATTCAAGGTTTCCCTATAAGAGCTTTCAGGCTGATACTACACAAGTCTGTCCAGCTTTAGAAAAGGTTCCTGCACTACTTTAATGTGACTTTTTAAGGTGGCCGTACACGGTTCGAATTTTGAAACTCGTATCAAAGAATTTTCGCGCAAAATTCGCACCGTAAGTGTGCTGCAGCAACAGCCGATTTTCGTGCGACAAACAAATTTGAGAAATCCGACACGTTGGAATTTTTTTGAAAAACAAACGATTTTTTGATCAATGATGGGAGAATCGTGCGAGAAATGTAATAGGAAAAAAAATTCGGAGAGAAACAAATATTCCTGGCAACATGAAGGTTTGGTCAGCTGAATTTCGAAAATCAATGGTGGCATCATCGGATCACAAAAAAAAAAAACTTTCTGATTTTGAAAATTTTGTTCGAAATTTGACCGTGTATGGCCTCTGTGTGTTACAGTTGCATCAAAGTCAGACTCCAAAGTTGCACTGAAAGTCGTGCAACTTTGAAATCAGGCTAGTGTGAACTGGGCTTTAACTAGGTGGTACCTAGTACCCTCTTGATTCATACATATACACCCAGGGCTCTCTGGGCTGTCAGAATACAAATGACCCAGCATCGGGGATTCCTGCATTCACATCGATTCCAGCCCACTGGCTATAAAAAAAAAATGACAGTACTTAGCTTTACACTGGAACATCCCGACAATACTGTATGTTCTCATTACTCCTTTCTCCCAGTCACTGGACATTTCCTACACCATACATTGCCTGGTGTTGACAAACTGTCACAAGTGACAGATGCAGATTACAGGGGAAGAAGAGAGCAGCCAGGAGGTGCTATGGATTGAAGAAAGTATACGAGGAAATGCTTTAATGTTTTTATTTTAAAGGTTTACAGCCACTTTAAGGCCTCATTTACCATGGGCATAAAAAATACTGCTCATACAGGCGTTTGCCATTTTTTGTTCAAGCCTGTAAAAGCCACTCTGTTAGCCTATGTGTCCATGCACATTTTGATGTTTACAGGAATATTTTTAGAGGAACATTTTACAGGCTGAAAAACCCCATCACAAGTGTGTTAATGAGCAAAGTTTTCAGGCTGATAAAATAAGTATCAGATATTTTTAAGTATACATTTTTGTAGTGTTTTGGGAAGAAATGCTTGTAAATGGCAACGCGCCCCCCCACGGAAAAATTCTAAGTCGGGAGCTACACATACTGTAGCTGTTGACTTTTTTAATATTGGGACACTTGCCCGTCCTGGAATACAGTGATATTGGCATCTCAGCCAATGCTTCCATCGGCTCTTGGGTGCTGCCACTGCCATAGCCTGTAGGAGAAACTGGTAGTGAAGCCTTGCGCCTTCACAGCTGATTCCCTACTGCGAATGTGCGGAGCGTCCTTTGGCAGTAAAGAATGAGGGGGCTGAACTTCTTAAGAACTGCACCGTGGCGAGGTCCGACGGAAGTGGCAACAGATACTTGTCAAAAGACAGGTACCTGCTTACTCCCCCACCGAAAGATTCCAAATGTGACACAGGAGGGGGGAAGGAGACAGATAATCAGAGCTTCCCCCTTTTGGTGGAACTCCGCTTTAAAAGCACGATTGTATTGGTTTTCTTGCTTTCTCAGTTTGTATGCTTGGATTTTATTACATTAATTTGCTCAAATGTTTATATTTGTAAGAATAGATTGTTCATCTATGACAATAGTTTTTTTTAATACAGTCAAAATGTTATCGGTTATAACCACAATTTTATAAGATGCCACTAACATTTTACCATTTACGTTGTCCTCTTTTCCCCTTTTTTTTTCTCTTTAGGGATGTTAAAGCTGGGAATATACTGCTTACTGAGCCTGGTCAGGTAAAATTAGCAGACTTTGGATCTGCATCTATAGCATCACCTGCCAATTCCTTTGTGGGAACGCCATACTGGTAAGATATAGCAATAGATGTACATCCACTACAACAGTCATTTCTCTTCGCTAAGGAGGATGTTTCAGGGATTTTGATCTGTACCTCTTCATACAACAAAATATATTTATTGGAACATTTCGGAAAACAGACACCTAATTGGGTTGATTTTCTACAACTGGAGAGGGCAAAATCTGGCGCAGCTGTGCATGGTAGCCAGTCAGCTTCTAACTTCAGGTTGTTCAATTAAGCTTTGACAAAAAAAAAAATGGAAGTTTCTGTGCAGAGGCACCACATTTTTCACTATCCAGTTTTAGTAAATTAACCTAATTCGGTGTCTGGAAATGTACCAATGGATATTGCATCTCTACTGCATAGTTATAGAAACTATAGGCAAACTGCTAAATATACTGATGAAATGCATATATGAAACCTAAATCTAGCCATGTACGACTAGCTTAAGCAAAGCAATTTCCACTGTCTGTAATGTCATCAATAAATGTCAGTTAAAAGGAACTGTGAAAGTCCTGGCAAAATCTGGAAAGATGAAAAAAATGTGTGGACTGTTTGTATGCTGACCAGAAAGGCTTTGACTGGAATAGACCTGCAGGAAGGTTATATGCTAGGTTTTATCGTGCAGAATTGCTTGTGCAATATCTAAGATCTAGAAGAGCCATCAAGATGAAGCCTTACCTGCAATGTAATCATGAAATTAAAGTTAAAGTAATTTTTTTATTATTTACCTTAATTTTCGGTCCAATAGCCAAAACAGGTAGTGAGGGGAAATCTTTGCAAGTTAAGGGAATCCTTTGGGGCCCCTCTAGGTCACTAGAACTATTGTCCCGATTTTGAATATTTTTTTTTTTTTTTTACTTTCAATGATGATGATGATAAACAGGACAAGTAGGGTGAATCTCCCTAACGCGGGCACAGACCGCAATTAATACTGACAGGTGTTCTAATCCCTTTCCACTCTATATGGAAACAAAAAAAGAAAGGTTTTCCTTTTAGTTCTACTATAAAGTGTCCATTTTTAGGGAGTTAAAATATAGCAACAAGAAGCTAACCTGTGAAGAATTTTATATTTTTCGATTCAGCACAGATGCTTATCGATTAACCATGCTGGACAAATAGCAGGTCACCCTTCTGAACTCTAGTCACGGCAGGACATTTAGACAAGGGGATCAACGGGAGAAACCATGTCAACCAAAAAGTGGGTGTACAGTGTATCCGAAAAGTTTTCACAGCGCTTCACTTTTTCCAAATTTTGTTGTTACAGATTTATTCCAAAATGTAATTAAATTAATTTTCCTAAAAATTAAAGAGGGGGAAAAATATAACATGTACATAAGTATTTACAGCCTTTGCTCAATACTTGTTGAAGCATCTTTTGGAACCAATTACAGCCTCAAGTCTTTTTAAATATGATGCTGCAAGCTTGGCGCACCTTGTTTTGGGCAGTTTCTCCCATTCTACTTTGCAGAACCTCTCGTGCGCCATTAGGTTTGATGGGGAGCATCGATGCACAGCCATTTTCAGATCTCTACAGCGATGTTCAATCGTGTTCCAGTTTGGGCTCTGGCTGGGCCACTCAAGGACATTTACAGAGTTGTCCCATTGGCCATTCCTTTTTTTATCTTGGCTGTGTGCTTAGAGTTGTTGCCCTGTTGGGAGAGGATCTTTCGCCCTAGTCTGATGTCCAGAGCACTCTGAAACAGGTTTTCATCAAAGATGTATCTGTACATGACTGCATTCATCTTTCCCTCGATCCTGATTAGTCTCCCAGTTCCTGCTGCTGAAAAACATTCCTGCAGCATGATGCTGCCACCATCATACTTCACTGTAGGGATGTATTGGCCAGGTGAAGAGCGGTGCCTGGTTTCCTCCAGACATGATTCTTGCCATTTAGGCTATAAAGTTCAATCTTTGTTTCATCAGACCAGAACATTTTGTTTCTCATGGTCTGAGTGTTTTAGGTGCATTTTGGAAAACTTCAGGTGGGCTGCCATGTGCCTTTTATTGAGGAGTGGCTTCATTTTGGTCAGTCTAGCATACAGGTCAGATTGGTGGAGTATTGCAGAGATGGATGTTCTTCTGGAAGGTTCTCCTCTCTCCACTGAGAAATGCTGGAGCTCTGTCAGAGTGACCATCGGGTTCTTGATCACCTTCCTGACTAAGGCCCTTCTTCCCCGATCGCTCAGTTTTGCCAGCCAGACGGCTCACTCTATGAAGAGTCCTGGTGGTTCCAAACTTCTTCCGTTTGCAGGTGTTGGCCACTATGCTCATTGGGACCTTCAATGCCACAGGAATTTCTCTGTTCCCTTCCCCAGATCTGTGCCTCTATACAATCCTGTCGTGGAGGTCTACAGTCCTTGGAGTTCATGGCTTGGCTTGTGCTCTGACATGCGCTGTTAACTGTGGAACCTTCTATAGACAGGTGTGCCCCTTTCCAAATCAAGTACAATCAACTGAATTTACCACAGGTGGACTCCAATCAAGTTGTATAAACATCTCAAGGATGATCAGTGAAACAGGATGCATCTTAATGTTGAGTGTCATGGCAAAGGCTGTGAATACTTATGTACATATGTTTTATTTTTATAAATTTGCAAAGATTTCAAACAAACTTCTTTCATATTGTCATTATGGGGTATTGTTTGTAAAATTTTGAGGAAAATAATGAATCTAATCCATTTTGGGATAAGGCTGTAACATAACAAAATGTGGAAAAGTGAAGCTCACTGAATACTTTCCCGGATGCACTGTAGAAGATATAGTGGCTAGATAGTTTAGTCTTTTCCCAGGCTGTAAGGGAATTGTGGAATATTTGATTTGAACCTTTTAGTAACCACAGTAACCCTTTTAATATCAATCCATGCCCTTGGGTGGTAGTATGTGTATGCTGACCCTACTCTATATACATCTCCACTCACACAGAAAGATTGACCAAGGTCAGCTAAAGACATACTTTCTGTCTGGTTGTTATCTCCCTTTAATGAGGGCAGTTGTATATCTGTTCTATCATTTTGTATTTTGGCATGGATTCCGCATTGCTCTATAAGGTTATACACCTGACATTCTTATGACTTCCTTTCATTTTCTACATTATAGATTTTTAGACTGATATGAATAAAAGTGACGTTTTAGGTCATACTGGGTTTGGTAAAAGTGCAGCAAAAACTCATTACGTGCTTTTCTATTGAAGTCTATTGAACCAAAAAAATCACAAAAAAAGCACAGTTTTTTGGGTTTTTAAAAGTCCTTGACTCTTTCCAAAAATGCAGTGGCTGAAAAAAGCAAAGATGTGAACGTGTTCCATAGGAAATCATGTTAAATCAGCTGTTTCTGCAAAAAGCACCAAAAAAAAAAATGGATAGGTGTGAACCAGGCCTAAAGGTCCTTTAACCAAAAATGTTCAACAGCCAGCACTCAACAAACTCGGTGGGATCTTTCCCCTCCACTGGCAGGCCTATAATGCGAATATTTTTTCGCCAGGGAGGTTTTCTAGATCTGCCCTAATTGTAGTGGTTTGGCTAGCTAGTGGCTGACTGATAAGAGGCGGTAGTTGGTCTTCTATGTTGCTGATTTGACCCTCAGTCCACATGGTGCACTCCTTTTATCTTTTTGAATGTCCATTTGCAGCAGTAAGACCTCCTCTCTCAGCCCACTAAAGTGGTCCTTAGGAGTGTTAATGGAGGCTGTGCATTTGACTGCCTGCAGATTTTCTCCATGTGGGCTGCTGTGCATCGTCCAACTGCTGAGCAAGACTCAGCCTTTAATATGGGTTCCCCCAGCAATGTTGCATGTTCCTATTCCTCCTTCCCCTGTTCTGTCTCCCATGCAGCTTCTGTGACTGATAAAATCAGGGGGCCTGTCAGTTTTTGCGTGAAGTAAAGCATATCAAAGATGGGCTCATTCCCTTGTTTTACTCATGGTGTGACATGGTTTCTCCAATCTCCTGGGAGGAAGCCGTAGGAGTGCAGTGGGATTCCATTTGGAGACTCCTGGGCCATCGTTTTTTACTGCCCTTGTTAGACAACATCTGGGCAAATTGAGCACTGGCTTGGCAGAGAGAAATTTGTGGAGGACCTCCAAATCTGTGGGGAATTACTGCGGACATTATGTGAATGTGCAGCCGCTCACCTTCCTTCCCAGGCCAAGCCCCCTTTACTGTACATTTTATGTTCATTGGCAGCTGGAGGTGTAGACAACTATTAGTGTGACCATTGTCCCTGCAAAGACTATAACCATTACTGGTTTGTTCGACCCTGGTGAATGTGTCTGTCTCCAAGCTATGGTGTTTAACATACCATGTTTACTGTTACTTTATGCTCTTGAGTAAATGCACCTCTTGGTTTCAAACCATTTGCATGTGTTTATTGTATGTGAAGCACTGAAGAAGAAAACAAGATTATGGAGAAAAGAATGGCTAGTGTTTTAGTAGTGCACAGAAGCAGAGTTCATGCTGCAATTGGTAGCAATTAGCATTACACAAAGGCAGAATTCACACTGCAAATAGTAGCAATTAGCTTAATCAATGTCCCCCAAAATGTATTTGTTTTTTAAGCACTCCATAAACTGACCTTGATCACTAATGCTGCATCACTCATTTTGAAGTGTCCATAATGGCTATTGAAGGCTAAACAATCTCCAAGACAAAGATTACCTTTTACATTGGGCACGAATGACCATATAGTAGACCAGCCATTGTTGCTTTCTTCAAGATGGGCTGTGGCTTGTTAATTGTCACACTGCTGTGAAACAATAAGTAGCAGTAGTAGTACTATTTCAGGGCCACCAAGCATACATTGATCGCTCTTAAAGGGACATTATCACACAGTCAGATGTATACCTCATGATATTTTGTTCAACATGTGTTTTATGTTTATTGACACTCCTAACAGAGCTTCTTTGTGGTTGTCTGCTTTCAGGATGGCCCCAGAAGTTATTTTAGCAATGGATGAGGGCCAGTATGAAGGCAAAGTTGATATCTGGTCTCTTGGTATTACTTGCATTGAATTAGGTGAGTAAACGAAGACAGCCTATAGAAGATTATTATTTATTTTGTTCAACGAATGCCCTCCCTGCCCATTCATGGATCAAAATTCTTCTGGTCCCTGCTGAACTAGCCGAATTTTGATCAATGTATTGCTGGCTTTAAAAACAGTTTAATTTCTGAAACCATTTAATTTGTCACACTGCACAGTCATACGAACAGGAAAGTTCACCAAATTCTTCATTGTGCTGCATGAAGTGTGCCCCAGAACTTATGCCTCCTACACACGGGAGTAAAAAATGCTGTTTTTTACTGATATGAATTGTGGTGCATTGTTGCCTATTTTACCATGCACACAGATGAGTAAAGATCAGTAATACAGTGAGTACAGAGCAGTAAAACAAAAATACAACCTTTTTTAGGCCTCTTTCACACAGACGGATAGAATGGTGCTTTTTGCGGCAGATTTTCTCTTTTTCTACCGCAGCTGAAAGCACACAATGCTTTCCGATGGCCCCATTCACACACTGTGTTTAGCTGCGGTTTCATTAAATGCTGTTTGATGCAGATAGTAAAAAATAGATTTGACTGCATCCAGGAACGATTTTGCGCAGCTATCTGCACATAACTGCAGGTAATCGCAGTGCACTGTGTCAGCTGCGGATAGCAGCGTGAACAAAAGAAAAAACAGCACGTCAAAATAAAAACGGTTGCTATGGGGATGACAATAATGGCCAACCGCAGCTAAACGTAGCTGCATGTAAACGCAGCTAATCGCAGTGTACAAATGCTGTGCCTGGAGTCTTGAATTTCAAAAGAAAGAAACATGCTTTTAACTGCGGCAGAACAGCCGTGTGACAGGTGCCTTACACGTGAGTGCAGTAATTTACTTGCATACACGTGTTTACTTCTCTATAAGTATGTTTATGTGAGTATAAATGAGTATTTTACATGTCTATATGCTTACACACGATCGGTTCATCTAATAAACGGTCTGATGTAGCGTTTTTATCAGACGAACTGATCATGTGTGGGCCCCATCGTTTTTTTTTTCCCCATCGGTGAAAAAACTTAGAACTTGTTTTAAAATTATCTGATGGTTAAACCGATGAAACTGATGAGTCAGCTTCATCGGATATCTGATGAAAAAAATCCATCAGACAGTTTTCATTGGATGAACTGATCGTGTGTACAGGGCATTACTCGCCTATTACCAACATCACTCAGGTCTTCACACACAGGTTTTTTTTTTTTTAAATAAACCTTACTAAATTATGATGCCAGTGTGCAAGAGGTCTTATTGTTTAGTTAGTCATAAGGTTTCAGGTTGTGGTGAGACACTAAACCACCTAAAGGAAACCTTACCTGTATGGTAAAACATAATTCACAGGGAGCTGTGGTGGCTCAACGTGATTGGCACTGCGCTGACAAGCCATTCACCTCTGCAGCCAAGGGTTCGGATCCCGGTCTCGGCTACATGTGAATTGAGTTTGGTGGTCTCAGCCCGGCTCCCGGTGGGTGTGCTATGCAAGGTACGCCTGTGCTTAGTACGCCCACCCCCCCCCCCCCCCACAAAAACCACCACACTTGCACGCACACAAAATTGGTTTAAAAACACATGCACTTTGGCCATGCGGTCTCTTAAAATAAAGAGGCGAAGGACCTACGGGGCTGGCTGGGTGGGCTAGGCCCCCTCACTCCCTCATAGGGGGAGTCTCTCTGCCCCATTGGGGTCCCGTTGGGCCCCAGTTGGGCTCCCAAGAGGAGCAGGTAGGGCGGGGTGAGTGGGAGCCACCAGGGGCATGGAGAAGGGTGGCGATCGCCTCCGGGGGGAGGGTCTGCCTACTCCTAACTTCTGCAGTCCGGCTCCTCTCTCTCGAGTTCACGCACAAAAATACACTTAAAAAAAAAGAAGGAAAAAAAAAAAAAAAAACATAATTCACATTGGAGTGGTGCGCTAGCCGCATCTTTGGAGAGGTGAAGGAGCAGTGTGTATACCGCTCCTTCCCATTGAAATCAATGGGACACCTTGACTTTGCGGTGGTTTTTAATCAATTCTCGGACGCTAACTTTCTATTCCCTAGAAGTAAAAACTTATAGTATAACTGTAATCAATGACCAGGTAAATAACCAAAGGATGTTTTTTTGAGTCGCCAAACTGTCCATCCACTTAGGTGCTTGTAAATGGTTTGAAACTATTTCTAGTTGTTGCTGTATAGCTTGTCTAATCCGGATTTATTAAACTGTTTTATATGTAGCATAACGAACAATACTATGAAATGTTGATATAGTTTGGGTCTTCAAAAAGAGGTACCTTTTTAAAACTTTGCGGTTTAACCTCTTCCTGAAAGCTTGACGTCCTCGGCTTTGTGGGGCTATGTCTGAATGATGCCTGCAGCTACAGGGATCATTCAGATATTGCCTTTTTTAGCCGGCAATTCCCTACACCATAAGAGTGATCATAGCGGCTGTTCCACCGCTTGATCGTTCTTACGGGTGGCGAGAGGGGACGTCCCCCCTCCTGCCGCCCTCCGGTGCTTCTATCGACTCGCCTAAGGGATCGGCGAGTCGGAGAACGGATCCGCCGGCCCCGGTTCTTGACCATAGAGATCTCCGGTGGACCAGATGGTCGGCTTGGTCTGATCGTATAACCAGTAAAAAAAAAAAATTAAATCACCGTCTATGGGGATTTTTAAGTACCGAAGTTTGACGCCATTCCACGAGTGCGCAATTTTGAAGCGTGACATCTATTTACTCGGCATAACTTCATCTTTCACATTTATGCAAAAAAATTGAGCTAACTTTACAGTTTCAAAAAAAAATAAAAAATTGCAATGATCACCATTGTATTCTCTATAGTCTCTGCTAAAAAAAAAAAAACATATATAATATTTCTGGGAGCTGTGTAATTTTATAGCCAAAACATTATGATTTTTACATGTAGGAGCAAAGTGCCAGAATTGGCTTGGTTGGCAACTGGATTTAGAAAGTTGTTTTTTTTTTTTGGTAGAAAAGGTTAATTCAAGTTCTGAAATAGCTTTTTTATGTCACAATGTAGAGTATAATAATTAATATATTTCCAGATCTGAGAAATCCTCTTTTAATGTTCAGTGAAAATTAACAGAATTCCAGATAAAAACCTGCCTAAATAAAGTCAGTTTCTGTGTTCTTGCTTTAAATGACAGGTTATTTACATATCTAGCTTGGACATGTTTATCATATGGAAAAAAGGGAGGAAAAGAGAAGATGGGATTTCTAAATTATTGGCATGAGAAAGAAAATATTGTACGAGCCAGGGGATACAAAAATAAAAGGTTGTTTATTAAATAGACATCAATATAGTAATATATCCACAAAAAACGACAAAGTCTTATGAATAATAAAGGATAAAAAGGTAATCGGTCAGAGGTAGGTAAAATCGGGTTTAAGCCAACAATGGATTGTTGTATCCCAACAGTTTCGCTTGTGATAAGCTGCCTCAGGGGTAGATGGTAACAATCGCGGCTTTTGGATTGATTAAACTACAGGAGTGTAGAAAAGCATAATTATTAATTTCATACATACAAATAGTGTCTGTACAAAATATACATATACATAATACACACAATATTACTGGGCTGCAGAGGCTACATACAATTGAGCTCACCCTTTGACCACAGGGGACCGAGGGCTGTCTCGTACTTCACCACCAGGTGGGGTAGGCCCCTCCCTTTTAAACACATGGGTGTAGACGGGCCGCTTCAACAAATCAATCGTTTGGATCGGAGAAAGGACTAATACTAAACTGATAACGAGAAACGGGGGATTAAAACGATGAAGAGAGAGGGAGAGAGGAAAGCGAGTATTAGAAAGAGATATACTGTATTAAGGCCGAGGAAATGGCTTACTTACATAGAAGCAGGGGTATGTGGGGGATGGAAACGGTTAATGAGATGACACTGGGCTTAAGACGAAAGTGTGCTTGAGTAACACAACGTGGATCTAAACATAACGGAGAAGTAAAAGAAATAAAAATAAAAAAATATAATACTGAGGAATAAAGAAAAAATGAATAAAACAAGGAAGAATAATAAATTAAATAGGTTCTAAGGAATTTTTTGTTTGCATAGAATATTTTTGAAAGGACCTAAGTCTCTATTCCATAAGCTTGCAAGGGAACATTTTATGATGGATACATAGTGAACCTAATAAAATAAAAGATTGACAAAGTAGTAAGATAAAAAGTGCCCAGTAAAAGTGCTGGAAGAGAGTTGAAAGAGCGTTCAGACCCGGATGAATCCTTACCATGAGATGGTGTTGACAGCTGAAACCAGTGTCATCTGCACTGGGTTGTAAAACAAGCAGCTATTTAAGGAGATATTCCTCCGACGTAACAAGCGTATGACGTGTAAGGGGCTGGCAAATGAGGCGGGGAGAAGCCGGAAAAGGATGCTAAGTAAAACTACATATCCCAAAAAGCAACGGGATAGTCACATGTGGGCGTGCGTGACGCCCAGACGAAAAGCTCGAGCGTACTATGCAGAGGACTCCGCCTCTATGCAAATGATGGAAAACGTACTGACGCTGGAGTAAAAGGGGGCGTATCAGGGGGATGGATAACAGATGGCCCGTAGAAGAAGCGTTGAAAAACATTTAGGACGAATGTGACTATGGCTAGCAAAGCGCCGCCGGATTTTAAAGTTGAGCGGCCGGTGTGTGTGTGGGGGGGGGTTCTATTGACACCGGGCGGCGAGACAGGGACGGATCAGGTCTACACAATCGAAAGGGGGGAGCATAGGAAGGAATCGGATGGTAGACCGTAATACCTCCGATAATTCCCTAGTGCCTCTGCAACCCAGAAAAGAATAAGGAATCAAAAAACAAAGGACAGAAAGTTGTAACAAATGGTCAATGATTATTAAGTACAGTACAAAAACATTGCATCACTATATAGATTCAAATAATCATCACAAAATATTCATTAACATCAACAATATATTACAAGATCATACAAAAAGCATACCTCCGGGTTAACAAGGACCCAGGGGTATAGTATGTTGCCAAGAAAAACGTGGCCGGGGGGGAAACATAAAACGGGTAAGTGGAAAAAGCAGGGACTGGTGTGGGGAAGGTAAGGGGGGGGGGAAAGGGAAGACCAGATACTAGATGTTAAAGTAATGGGGAGGAAAACACATTTTTTGTCAGTCTTAAAGTTCCTGTCTTTGCCCCATCACGTGGAAGATAGTATCCACGGATGCCAGCCTGTCAGGTTGGGGGGCAGTTCTAGAAGAACAGACCCAGCAAGGGCAGTGGTCGGAGGCAGAAAAACTGCTTCCCATCAATATCTTGGAGATCAGAGCTGCTCGGATGGCCCTGATCGCCTGGACTCTCCCCCTTCAGGGTCTGCCAGTAAGGATACAGTCCGACAACGCCACTGCGGTGGCATACATAAACCACCAGGGGGGCACGAAGAGCCCAGCAGCCCAAAGAGAAGTAAACCTGATTTTCTCATGGGCCGAAGCCCATGTACCCTGCATCTCGGCGGTGTTCATCCCAGGGATAGACAATTCTCAAGCAGATTTTTTGAGTCGTCAACAGTTGCTCCCGGGGGAATGGTCTCTTTACCCCCAGGTATTCCAAGAGGTTTGCCAAAGATTCGGAGTCCCAGATGTGGACATTATGGCAACGAGATCCAACAAAAAGTTGGACAAATTCATATCCCGAGCCAGGGATCCCTCGGCCTACGGGACCGATGCCTTGGTTTGCCCTTGGCACCAGTTTTCTCTTCTGTATGCGTTCCCTCCTCTGCAGATGATTCCCCGCCTTCTACGGAGGATCCGGGTGGAGCGCAGGCCTGTGATCCTGGTGGCCCCAGCCTGGCCCAGGAGGGCTTGGTACGCACTCATCGTGAAGATGTCAGTCGGGGCGCCGTGGCCGCTCCCCCTGCGCCCAGATCTGCTGTCTCAGGGCCCAATCTGCCATCCTGCTTCACAGCAGCTAAATTTGACGGCTTGGCGGCTGAATCCCTAATTCTTAAGGGCAGAGGCCTCTCAGATCAGGTCATATCTACGTTGATTCAGGCTAGGAAACCGGTCTCCAGAAATATTTATTACAGAGTCTGGAGAACCTATGTGGAGTGGTGCGAGTCTCAAAAATGGCATCCTCGAAAGTTTTTTATTGACAGGATCTTGCGATTCCTCCAGGTTGGGGTTGGCTCTTAGTACTCTAAAGGGGCAGGTGTCGGCTTTATCAATATGGTTTCAAAGACCCTTGGCCACCCATTCGCTTATGAAAACCTTCTTGCAGGGGGTCTTGCATGTGAATCCCCCTATTAGAGCTCCCCTCTGCCCCTGGAATTTAAATCTGGTCTTGTCAGCTTTACAAAGGCAGCCGTTTGAAACTCTGACAGAAATCCCTCTTGTGCTACTAACCCGAAAGTTGGTTTTCTTGGTGGCTATGGCTTCAGCCAGAAGGGTTTCCGAGCTGGCAGCCTTGTCATGCAGGGAGCCATACCTTATTCTGCATAAGGACAGAGTGGTTCTGCGGCCTCAACCTTCTTTCCTTCCTAAGGTCATATCCAGTTTTCACTTGAATCAGGACCTAGTCCTACCATCCTTCTTTCCTACTCCCCAGTCCAGAGAGGAAAGATTGCTTCATACTTTGGACGTGGTCCGAGCCATGAGGGTTTATCTCAAGGCTACAGAAAAGATTCGGAAAACAGATGTGCTTTTCGTTCTTCCGGATGGCCCCAAGAAGGGTCAGCCGGCTGCCAAGTCTTCCTTGGCTAGGTGGATTAAGCAGCTGATTTTTCAGGCCTATGGTCTGAAGCGCGTTCCACCTCCCTTATCAGTTAAAGCCCATTCTACGAGGGCCATGAGTGCCTCCTGGGCGGCACACCATCAGATCTCTATGGCACAGGTTTGCAAGGCGGCAACCTGGTCTTCCGTACATACGTTTACTAAATTTTATAAGTTGGACGTTGCAAAGGGTACGGACGCAGCTTTTGGGCAGGCGGTCCTAAGGGCAGCAGTATAGAATCCTCTGGCCCGGTTCACGCCCCCTTGTTTTTCTGTTGGTGGAGCCATGTTTTCTCCTGACAATGTTTTTACTTGGCTATTCTTGGCCTTACGGTCTCCCTCCCTTCATAGAGCATTGCTTTAGGACATCCCAAGTGTAATGGCTATGCGCTCTGTGTCCCGTGATGTACGATAAAGAAAAAAATTTTTTTAATAAACCGCTTACCTGTAAAATCCTTTTCTTGAAGTACATCACGGGACACAGAGCTCCCACCCCTCTTTTGGGGAACATTGTGTAACCTCGGGAGAATTGCTTGCTACAAAACTGAAGCACTCCCAGTGGGAGGGGGTTATATAGGGAGGAAACTTCCTGTGAAATTGATTACACCAGTGTCCACACCTGAAGGTACCCATATAACCCAAGTGTAATGGCTATGCGCTCTGTGTCCCGTGATGTACTTCAAGAAAAGGATTTTACAGGTAAGCTGTTTATTAAAAATCCTTTTTTTTCCCTTTCCTTCCTTTGCTCCCCCCTTTCCCTTGTGTAGACCTGATCCGTCCCTGTCTCGCCGCCCGGTGTCAATAGAACCCCCCCCCCCCACACACACCGGCCGCTCAACTTTAAAATCCGGAGGCGCTTTGCTAGCCATAGTCACATTCGTCCTAAATGTTTTTCAATGCTTCTTCTACGGGCCATCTGTTATCCATCCCCCTGATATGCCCCCTTTTACTCCAGCGTCAGTACGCTTTCCATCAGTCCTCTGCATAGTACGCTCAAGCTTTTCGTCTGGGCGTCACGCACGCCCACATGTGACTATCCCGTTGCTTTCTGGGATATGTAGTTTTACTTGGCATCCTTTTCCGGCTTCTCCCCGCCTCATTTGCCAGCCCCTTACACGTCATACGCTTGTTACGTCGGACGAATATCTCCTTAAATAGCTGCTTGTTTTACAACCCAGTGCAGATGACACTGGTTTCAGCTGTCAACACCATCTCACGGTAAGGATTCATCCGGGTCTGAACGCTCTTTCAACTCTCTTCCAGCACTTTTACTGGGCACTTTTTATCTTACTACTTAGTGAACCTAATAAAATAAAAGATTGACAATGTATCCATCTTAAATGTCCCCTTGCAAGCTTATGGAATAGAGACTTGGGTCCTTTCAATAATATTCTATGCAAACAAAAAATTCCTTAGAACCTATTTAATTTATTATTCTTACTTGTTTTATTCATTTTTCCTTTATTCCTCAGTATTGTATATATATATATATTTATATATACTCAAGCACACTTTCGTCTTAAGCCCAGTGTCATCTCATTAACCGTTTCCATCCCCCACATACCCCTGCTTTTATGCAAGTAAGCCATTTCCTCTGCCTAAATACAGTATATCTCTTTCTAATACTCGCTTTCCTCTCTCCCTCTCTCCATCGTTTTAATCCCCCGTTTCTCATTATCAGTTTAGTATTAGACCTTTCTCCGATCCAAACGATTGATTAGTTGAAGCGGCCCGTCTACACCTGTGTGTTTAAAAGGGAGGGGCCTACCCCACCTGGTGGTGAAGTACGAGACAGCCCTCGGTCCCCTGTGGTCAAAGGGTGAGCTCAATTGTATGTAGCCTCTGCAGCCCAGTAATATTGTGTGTATTATGTATATGTATATTTTGTACAGACACTATTTGTATGTATGAAATTAATAATTATGCTTTTCTACACTCCTGTAGTTTAATCAATCCAAAAGCTGCGATTGTTATCATCTACCCCTGAGGCAGCTTATCACAAGCGAAACTGTTGGGATACAACAATCCATTGTTGGCTTAAACCTGATTTTACCTACCTCTGACCGATTACCTTTTTATCCTTTATTATTCATAAGACTTTGTCGTTTCTTGTGGATATATTACTATATTGATGTCTATTTAATAAACAACCTTTTATTTTTGTACCCCCTGGCTCGTACAATATTTTCTTTCTCATGCCAATAATTTTTTTTGTTACTTAGCACCGTTTAGAAAATCCCTCCCTTTTTTCCATTTTCTAAATGTCTGGGATGTGGTGCCTACTCAATATGGTGTGCTTTCTGTGATTGGACCAAAACATACATGTTTATCATATGTTATGTTTATCATAACATGAGATGATTCACAGTATAAAAAGTGAGAAATCCACCCCTCCCCCACATAACTCATCCTGGTAATATACAATGAACTTTGGATCACCTCATGTTATGATAAACATGTCCAAGCTAAATATGTAAATAACCTGTCACTCAAAGCAAGAACAGAGAAACGGACTTTATAATTTGGCAAGTTTTTATCTGGAATTCTGTTAATTTTCACTGAACATTAAAAGAGGATTACTCAGCGCTGGATTAACTCTGTGTGGCAAGACTGGGCACAGATGATAGGAAATCTTATACTCTACATTGTGACATAAAAAAAATAAAAAAATTGGGGGTTTACATCCACAACTGTAGTTGTCACAGGATTCATTTGTTGTTTTTATTTTGTTTGTTTTTTGCAAATGGGGGAAAAAATGGAAACACATTTAGGAGTAACAATGGTCATGTCCTGGATTTTGAATATTTATTATATTAATGTTGTTATGACTACATGTATTATGCCTTTGATTGCATGATCTCTGTATTATATATTATGATACAAATTACAATATTAAGTTTACATTTGACTCCTTCAATTTCTTTTTTGGATTGATCACCAAGTAATTTCTTTTGACCACAGAGATCTCCCTGATGGGACTGTGATAGATTCTTTACTGTTGATATCCTCAATAACTTTACAAACCCGTCCATGCCCCATTTAAAGTCCCAATGGCCCAATTTTTCTTGTTCTCTATTAATACAGGGATGGGGGCACAGTCAAGGTGGGTTCGGTTTCCAAACAGATCACATTCTTTCTTTTACAAACATTTAGGCGTAGTTAAAAATGGGTTACTGTTTTGTGTGATAAAGTATCAGAACAAACTAACACTAATTAAATATGCAACATGTGTTTACTATTGCTGTACAAAATAGATGTACTTTCTGCGCTCATGAATGTGGTTAAAAACCATAGGAAGCTGTAAGAGCCTTTGTAGTATACCGTATTTATCGGCGTGTAACGCGCACCCTAACTTTAAGAGGGAAGTTTCCTGAAAAAAACTTTCCGCGGCCCCCTGTGTATAACACGCAGACCCAGTTTACCCTCCATTGTGAGTGTTATACGCCAATAAAAACAGTATCTTGCATTCACTAAATATGAAGACTTCATTTGGCCAGGTGAAGGTCCATTGTTTCAGATGTTTTGGACAGAGAATAAAGCTTTAATGGAATGGCTTCCCTAGAATGACCTAGGAGATTAAAATAATGGGATTAAATAGTATGACTGCACTAAAGAGCTCTTCTTTTTACAAGCAACACCTTGTTGGCAGTACATGTATAGAGTTGGGTGTATGGGATTGTACTGTGTTTATTTTAGTTGTTTATTTTTTTGTGGTTGAACTGGATGGACTTGTGTCTTTTTTCAACCTAACTATGTCCCTGATTCTCCTCACATTCTTCCTTTTGCTCATGTGACTTTTTTTTTTTCCTCTCGTTTTGCTTACAGCTGAACGGAAGCCTCCTTTATTTAATATGAACGCAATGAGTGCCTTATATCACATAGCCCAGAATGAGTCCCCTACACTACAGTCTAACGAATGGTAAGTACTGCATGCACTATTTTAGGTATACATAATTATTATGCAATATTTCTAATTGCCATTGCCACTATTGTAATGTCTGTGGGGAGAAATGATTAATGTGGACTACTATGAGGCATCTTGACTTGCAGTAGATTTCAGTTAAGGTTGTGATACACCTGTATGATCCTTTGCGCTGTAGGCAAGGTCTGAAAGTGTGTTACAAAAAACCTGCTTCAGTTTCCGCCATGTTTGTCTATACTTCAACATAAACATTGCTTTTCTATCTGAAAATTAACATATTATGACAGTTCTCAAAATTTCTTATGTTGGGCCTCGTTTACACATGCTTTGACCTTTTTAAGCATAATCTGCGTTTGAATTGCTCTTCAGAGAGCAATAGATAGGCGGTGTGGTGGTGGTGGTGGTGTATCTTCTCCTCACCACCTGTTTTTTTTTCTCCCCTAAATGCTGGACAACCGCTCACTGTGCGCATTGTGGATGTTTGCAGTGTGGCCCCTATCTGTGGAAAATGTACACCCCTGGCTACTGTGTCGGCAGCAAAAAGCGAAGCGCGGTGGTGGGCATGAGGTTTTATCCCCCCACAAATTGCAAATCTAAATGAGCCCTTAATGGTAGAAAAGCTAACTAATGTGAAGCAAGACATGTAAATTGCTTTAGTTTTGAGGACACTACTGCTTGTTCATTGGAGGGCTTTTTGGTTTCTTTTATCCCACCTTACAATAAACACTCTGGCTATATTTATCTTGTAAACAAGTTAACTGAATTTGTTAGGGACTTTTTACACTTATGTGTTTTTTTTTACCTTGCAAGACTCTTCACACCACTGCTCTGCGGGTGTGGTGCATTTGGATAAGTCCTGCAATGCTGCATATTTGGCTTTCAACACTGCACCAAAAACACAACTCCCCATTGAAATGAATGGAAAATGCTGCAAAACCGCACTGTTTGCATTTTCGGTGCGTGTTTTTTTTTTTTTTTTTTTAATCGCATGTCCATTTTTCACAGGTGCAGGCAACCAGAAAATGCGCCGGAAACTTGTCTAAATCGTAGCAAAAACCCTAATGCGTTTTTACTGCGAGTTTGCTTCAGAACGGTGTAATAGTAGGCTTATTCTTCACTTCTGTGTGTTAGTGCATGTTTGTGTACATTTATGTACATTCCCTCCACAACAATGTGATACTAAAAATACACAAATATTCATGAGTCGTCAATCTATCATTTCTGAATGTATAGTTACATAGCTGGAGGAAAAAAAAACACACATTTGAGTTGATTTTAATGGAGCAGAGTGTGTTAAAGGGGTTGTAAAGGTACAATTTTTTTACCTAAATAGCTTCCTTTACCTTATTGCAGTCCTCCTCCACTTACCTCATCCTTCGATTTTGCTTTTAAATGTCATTATTTCTTCTGAGAAATTCTTACTTCCTGTTCTTCTGTCTGTAACTCTACACAGTAATGTGAGGCTTTCTCCCTGGTGTGGAGTGCTGTGCTCGACCCCCTCCCTTGGACTACAGGAGAGTTGGGATGCTCTCTACGTTGCAGATAGAAAAAGGAGCTGTGCGTTAGTGGGCGTCCTGACTCTCCTGTAGTCCAAGGGAGGGGGTGAGCACAACACTCCACACCAGGGAGAAAGCCTTGCATTACAGACAGAAGAACAGGACGTGAGGATTTCTCAGAAGAAATAAGGATATTTAAAAGCAAAATCCAAGGATGAGGTAAGTGAAGGAGGACTGCACTAAGGTAAAAGCTATTTAGGGAAACATTTTTTTACCTTTTCAACCCCTTTAATTTTTCAAAGTGAATTTTCACCTAGGGTTGTAACTGAGACAAGGCTGAAAGCAAACTCGCTTCCAAAGACTATTCAATCAATTCAAGAAAGCTGTAAATAAAAAAAAATGTGGTTCAAACATGGTTGCATAGAAGTCAGCATAGCTGCTGTCCATACACATGATAAGGCCTCATTCAGATAAGTGAATGAGGGCGGATAGGTTATCAATGCCTCTGGACACGGCAGCACCCTGTGCTGTTGCAGCATACAAGCTAGCTGATTTGCTGCATCCAGAAATTCTCTCTGCATCTGTCTCCAGGGCCGGTCAGAGTCTCTATTCACATGTTGCCACTTGGATGAGTGGTTACATGCAAGTTAAAAACTTTTTTTTTTTTTGCAAAGTGAGTTTTCACATTTTTTTTTTTTTAACTTATTCACTAAGGCCGGCCACAGACAGTGTGAATCTTGGCCGGTTCACCAGGAACCGGACGAGATTTGTACCATGTACAGTATGGGCAGGCTGAATGTACCGATGGATCAGCCAACTTGGGTACAACCAGCCTGCCGGATTTTGCGTGCGAATATCCCTAGTGGCTATAGCTGCTAGCCGCTATCCTCTCCCAGCGGGGACAGCCCCACCCCTGCTGGGAGAAGACAATGTCTCTGCAGGAAGGATTCCCCTGTCGAGCACTTTTTGTGTTGGTGGGGGAATCATGCGAAATTCACACCATTTATGGCAGGCCTAAGTTGGGAATAAATTTCCTTTGCAAAGTAAACCTGCTCCACTCCTTTAATTGATCAACCCGAGTACGTTATCTTTATAAACAAAAAAAAAAAACGTTTTGAGACCTCTGTCTCAATGTTTGCTTGATCCAGTTATGGTGTTTTCAACAGTATATTGAAATAGGTTGACTCTAGATTTTACTGAACTTTACATATATTTTAAGCAGTTTTATGCTCACTATGTTACTTTTAAATTCAGGTCGGACTCATTTCGTGGATTTGTGGACTACTGCTTGCAGAAAATACCTCAGGAACGCCCCACATCTGCTGATCTGCTGCGGGTAATGCATCCGTTTTGCTGCTGCTTTTGTGTGTTTTGCATTTAGTTTTTTGTTTGTTTTTTCAGTTCTAATTAATAAAGTGTGTTTTGGATAACTATTACAAGTGACTAAGATGTTTACTAACATTCCTTGTATTGATCCTTATCTGCTAACAGTAGATTTGAAACTAAGGCCCCTTTCACATGTCCGCCTCCGTTCGTCTGTTTTTACAAGTCCGTTTACGGACTTGTAATGGACGCCTATGGGGTCGCGCCCGTTAGCGGATGATGCATCCGCTAACGTCCGCAAAGATCCGCGTCCGTCTGAATCCGGTTTTTCGGACGGAAGAAACCCCTATTTTTCTTCTGTCCGGCGGAACGGATCGGATGAAGATGGACAAACGGTCCGTTTTCATCCGATTCCCCATAGGGGAGAGCGGAGGAGAGAAAGGGCGGTCCCTGCACAGTGTGCGGGGACTGCCCTGTCCGCCGACAGCTGAGCAGGACCCCCCGCTGAGCCGACGGACACACACGGAGCGGACCGAAAAACGGTCCGCTCCGTGTGAAAGGACCCTTAATAGACGGGTGATCATTTGTGCTCTTATATTTAGATTGATCTTTATCTGCTAACAGTAGATCTGCTAACAGTAGATCCAGTGAAAGGACCCTTAATAGACGGTGATCATTTGTGCTCTTATATTTGCACAAAGAGACCACATTTTGAAACAAATATGTAGATCCACATTCTGACGTTGCTGAAACCAAGCCCTTAATGACAGCCCTGATCTTTTTAGATAAGAGATCGAAAATATTTCCTTAGCTGGTGACTTTTTTTCTGGTGTGAAATATATGCATTAAACGTATCAAATGGCCTTGGTTGTAATGGTTTAGGAGGAAAATTGATGCGGTCTCACTATGATATAGACCTGCTTGCTGTAAGCGTCAACTTTTTCAGTGTGTCATGCAATTACTTCCTAGAAAACGGTTACATTTTAAGACCCAGGCGTTTTAAATATTGGGGCTTTTAAAGTATAAACTGGCTGATGGAAGCTTCTGCACGGAAACGAGGGTCCCCATTCAACTGGCATCTGACAAGTAATACTGACCAATACACGGGTCAGTTTTTTCATTCAACCAGCGGGTTGAACAAAAGAGACCAGTTTCCCTATCCACACATACCAGGTAGATCTGGGGAATCCCCACTGTAATGCATTGTATTCTGACAGCAAGGAGACTTCCCCACTATCAGAATACAGTTTGGCACTTCAGCCTGCAGTGCTGATCAAGCAAGAAAATACAGATATAGTGGTTAAACAGAAGTTGATCAGTAGATCAATTTGTGTTCAACTACAGTGGCCATAAATGATCGAAATTCTACCAGTCTCTGCTAAACCGGTTAAATGTTGATCCATTTATGGCCAGCTTTAATAACAATGCAGATATGCAGATATACAGTACTGTGGGAAGAAGGCAGGTGTGAAGAAATGCTGTAATAATGCTTTCAAAAATATATACGTGATTTATTTATAAATTTGCGCAAAGTGAGCAAACAGAGGAAAAATCTAAATCGCAACAATATTTGGTGTAAACACCCTTTGTCTTCAAACCAGCATCAGTTATTACACATGCCAGATTCCCACACTAATAGATAGCAGGGGAGTCAGTGATTCTCTTGCAAACAGCCATATAAAGTCCAAAGGAAAAAATGCTGGGGAATGGTAATCTTGAAAAGAGAAAGGACACATACATACATCGGCAGCTCCTCAACTGGTTAGGAATTCCCTCAAAGGCATGTAAACAATAAAAGAGGGCGTCAGATCAGTACGAGCAAAACTAAAAATGCTATTTATTCAGTATCCCTTACATGTAAAACTGCTGTGAGCTGTATACAGGGCTAGTATGGTGTGCTCGGCTGGAAGGCAGCTGTCTCGATGGACTGGACTGTTGGCACAAGCCGAGACCCATGCAGGACATTTTGCGGCCGGCTCCATCTCTCGTTCTGCCTGCCTGTAGACTCGCCTCCAGTGGCATGTGTGAAAGCCAAGGACGCCACTGGCATTCTCCATGGCGGGTCCTGATTTGTGCCTGCAGTTGCTCTCCAGTCCATCAAAATTTCTGCCTTCCAGCCGAGCATACCATACTACCCCTGTATACAACTCACAGCAGTTTTACATGTAAGTGATACTGAATAAATTGCATTTTTAATTTTGCTCTTGCTGATCTGGCACCCTCGTTTTATGGTTTCCATTCTTACACTTGCAAACTTTGTACACTTGCACAAAGTCAGAGATTATGTGAGATTAGAGTCAAGTGTATAATTAATCAGTTATACCAAGCAGGTGCTAATGATCATCAATTCCATATGTAGGGTAAAAGTCATTAACTGAAACAGAAACAGTTGTGTAGGGGGTGTAAGGCTGGCTGAGGAACAGCCAAACCCTGCTACCAAGCAAAGATTGTGGAAGACTATTTTATGTCACAGGTCATACACTATGGCAAGACTGAGCACAGCAACCAGACTCTCTCAGGCAAAGATTTTAAAGCAGACTGGGATTTCAAGATGTTCTGTTCAAGCTCTTTTGAAGAACAACAAAAAAACGGCCAATGTTAAGGACCTGTAGATAACGTGGTCAGCCGAGGAAACTTGATGCACATCGGAAGATGTCCAGCGGTGCTATCAGCACAGAACAGAACTGATGGAAACCAAAGGGACCCAGGTACACTCATCTACTGTCTGGAGAAGTCTGCCAAGAAGTGGTCTCCATGGAAGAATTGCGGCCGAAAAGCCATATACCTCTGACGTGGAAAAAAGGCTAAGCGACTCAACTATTCATGAAAACATAGGAACTGGGTTGCAGTAAAATGGCAGCAGATGCTCTGGACTGATAAGTCAAAATTTTAAATATTTGGCTGAAGCAGGAGGCAGTTTGTTCTCTGGAGAGTGGTAAAATGAATGTATCTGCAGGCAACAGTGAAGAATGTTGGAGTTTTCTTTCAAGTTTAGGGCTGCATTTCTGCAAATGGAGTTGCAGATTTTGGTCAGGATGGTGTCCTCAATGCTGAGAAATACAGGCAGATACTTATCCATCATGCCATACCATCAGGAAGACGTACAATAGGCCACACATTTGTTCTGTAGCCGGACAACAATCTCAAATATACAGCCAATGTCATTGGGAACTATATTCAGTATAAAGATTAAAGAGTCATGAAAGCGATGGTTTGGCCCCCACAGAGCCCTGATCTCAACATCGCGTCTGTCTGGGATTACATGAAGAGACCGAAGGATCTAAAGGCAGCCTACATCTACAGAAGATCTTCGGTTAGTTTTTCAAGATGTTTGGTGTTACAACCCACCTGCCGAGTTCCTATAAAAACTGTGTGCAAGTGTAACTTGAAGAATTGATGCCCTTTGGAACTAAAGGGTAGTCGCACCAAATATTGATTTGATTTGGATTTCTCTTGTGTCTTTTTACTTGCCATTCTCAAGTCATAAAAAAATATTGGCACTTCTATTTCTGAAAGCATTCTTAATTTACAGCATTTTTTCACACCTGCCTAAAACTTTTGCACAGTAGTGTTTGTGTGTATATAATGCCACCCGGCACACCAAAGTTTTTCTTACTGGACTGTTGATAAATCTTAAAAGTACTCTGTTCCATGTGGGTGACCTATTTGGATAAAACTAGGGCATTAGTTGCATGCTCTTTCAAAGTAATATGGAGTATCCCCTTTTTATATTGGTGTTGCTTGTAGGGCACTGTAAATTTATAGGAATTTCTTCCTAGGATTGTGTAAGTTATTGTGCTAAACGTCTCCATTAATACTCGTACTGTCTTCCCTTGTTACACATATTGCTGCCACAGATAATCTCTTAACAGGCTCATAGGTTTATGATGATGTTTCTTTCTGGAAGTTGATTCATGCATCTGGCAATCCTTTTGCTCTCTAGTAAACATACATTCAAGTTCACTAGCAAATCTTCTCCATGCACTTATCAATCTACATGGTCTACTTCTGTACTATAAATTGTTGAAATATGAATTAAGAGTTGTCTGTTGTATTTTTATGTAAAGTATTTTGCTTCATTCTTTTTAAAATCGTTTCAAAGGAACCCATTGGTATTGGAATTTGCATTTGGTGTTATATTTTTGAATACAGTACAGTGTATTTGTTTTAATTTTTTTTAGGACCCACACTCATACTTTCTTTGCTATTTAATGACTTCATGAAGAAAATATAAGGAAACCATCCCTATAACCCAGACCTAAAAAAAAATGAAATTTCCATACTAGAAGTATGGAAAGATACATATGCAAGTGTAATAAAGCCCTGCTGAACTTACAAGCTTACTTGTATAAGGGAAGAGAGCTAGGACTTCTTAGGGGGCAGCAATGGGTGGGATCACCACAGATGGCCAAGAAGGGGTCTAACCTGCTTTATCTTTCCAGCAGTCAGGGTTATTATACCCAGACATTGGCATTCTAGTGTAATTTCCACAATAAAGAATAGGTGTCTGATCGAAGTGTGTATGGTGGAATTGACAGCGAGCCTACAGGAGAAATGCCCGAAAGTCATAGCTAAATGGGGGGGCATGGAAAGATTTCAGCACTCCACATATTTTGAGATTGTACCCTTGACCTAGCTTCTCGCCACATATACCTTAGGTCCCCCCTTCTCCATTTTATTTTTACCCTTTACTATACCCTTCTCTCTATTCTCTCTTTTTTGATTTTTTGCTATTTATTTTAATTGATGATGGTATGGTAATTCAAAGGTCTATGCACAAATTGAAAACAATTGAATGACAAATAGGCTCAAATTAAGTTGTTTGCTTGTGAAGCCAAACATTCTTTGTTAGATGTTTATATGTGACCAAGTGTATCATTAAAAAAAAAAAGATTCAATAAAGCTTTGAAAATTTTTAAAACAAAAAAATAACAATGGCAATGGTGTTTGGGTTTTGTAGCCTTTCAAATCGTTTATGGCCCCATCACTTGAGATCATCCCCCTAACCTAGATGATCGAATGATGACATATACATATACTGTAAACACACCTTTTTAACCCCTTTTGCCCTGGAGGATTTGACCGGGCCATTTTTTGCAATTCGGCACTTCATTGCTTTAACTGACAATTGCGCAGTCATGCAACATGGCTCACAAACCAAATGTATGTCTTATTTTTCCCCACAAATAGAGCTTTCTTTTGGTGGTATTTGATCGCCTCTGCGGTTTTTACTGTTAGCGCTGTAACCAAACAGAGAGCGACAATTTTGAAATAAAAGCACTAAAATTTTCCTCGGTTTGGGCCGATATATATTCTACTTATTTTTGGTAAAAAAAAATCGATGTAAGCGTATATTGATTGGCTTGCACAAAAGTTATAGCGTCTACAAAATAGGGGATAGTTTTATGGCATTATTATTATATTTTTTTTTTATTAGTAATGGCGGCAATCTGCGGTTTTTATCATTAAACCGTGGTCAGTTCTCTAGCTATGCTGGGAACTTTGCCTGCTCTCTTCAAATTATCAGACTTGTCCTGACATACCCCTGCTGCACAGCCATTTATTGGCAAGCTCAGTGTACTGTTGCTTCTCCTCCCGCCAAACTCTTAGGCCTCATTCACACTTCAGTCCGTTCAGGTCCGCCTGTCAGTTTTGACGGCGGACCTGAACGAGCGCTCCATGCATCTCCTATGGAGCGTCGGATGTCAGCGGATCCGATCCGCTAAAAACAAACGTATGGGGGATACGGCCCCATCCGTCCATACGGATCGGATCGGGTAAGATCTGATGAAAACGGACATGCTGTCCGTTTTCATCAGATCGCTCCATAGCAGACAGCGGTGCCGACAAGCCCCTCCCCGCTCAGTGAGCAGAGAGGAGCTTGTCATCCGTCGGCTCAGCGGAGATCTTGCGGACTGATCTCCCGCTGAGCTGGCGGACTCCGTCGGGCCGCCAAGTGTGAATGAGGCCTTATGCAGCAGAGAACACAGGGCATGTGATCATTTATAAGGAGGGGGAAAAAGGTAATTATAAAAAAATGTGTGTGTGTGTGTGTGTGTGTGTGTATGTGTGTGTGTGTGTGTGTGTGTGTATATATATATATATATATATATATATATATATATATATATATATATATAACAAAAAAGCATTCAAAGTCCAAAATGAATCATTAAGAGATAAATGCAAAACAGCGCTAAATATGGATATAAGTGTCAAACTCCACCATAAAGTAGGCAAAAGGATGGAAAATCTTGATATCAAAAAAAGGATAGCCAAAGTCTGTGTGTTTATCCCAAAAAAATAGTGTCAGATACAGAGAAAGGAAGCGTGCACCAGCCTGCCCACTCTCAGTCCACCACGTGTTGGAATCAAAGTCCCCGCAGGGGTTCAAACTCACCGAACAGACAATAATATCAGGCACTTCATATATATATAGTCGGTCACTGATCGAATTTCCATCCAATGGGGATCACTTGCATGGAGTTAACCTCATAAAGGTGGGATATTGAAACAAACAGAGGAAACAAATATAGTGTAACTCAATTTATTAAAAAGCCCCTTTCCAGCAAGTATCCCAAAAAATCCTACGTACAAGAAAAACATTAACAATGGACAATGTATGTATCACATCACCGGTCAGGCGTCCTCAACGCGATCACCGAAAGGTTTCCCAGCAGATCAACTCTTCCTGGTTCCTGCAGTGTGGCGTGGATAACATAACATACCAGGCGTAGCATGCAGCTATCACTCTGAACACGCCTGGTATGTTATGTTATCCACGCCACACTGCAGGAACCAGGAAGAGTTGATCTGCTGGGAAACCTTTCGGTGATCGCGTTGAGGACGCCTGACCGGTGATGTGATACATACATTGTCCATTGTTAATGTTTTTCTTGTACGTAGGATTTTTTGGGATACTTGCTGGAAAGGGGCTTTTTAATAAATTGAGTTACACTATATTTGTTTCCTCTGTTTGTTTCAATATCCCACCTTTATGAGGTTAACTCCATGCAAGTGATCCCCATTGGATGGAAATTCGATCAGTGACCGACTATATATATATGAAGTGCCTGATATTATTGTCTGTTCGGTGAGTTTGAACCCCTGCGGGGACTTTGATTCCAACACGTGGTGGACTGAGTGGGCAGGCTGGTGCACGCTTCCTTTCTCTGTATCTGACACTATTTTTTTGGGATAAACACACAGACTTTGGCTATCCTTTTTTTGATATCAAGATTTTCCATCCTTTTGCCTACTTTATGGTGGAGTTGGACACTTATATCCATATTTAGCGCTGTTTTGCATTTATCTCTTAATGATTCATTTTGGACTTTGAATGCTTTTTTGTTATTTTATGACACACCATTTTAACAGCTGCTTCTATTTACACACACCTATATATCTCAATTCGGAGATATTTAGTGTGTTTCATATATTTTTATTTTTTCCTTTTTAAAGGTATTGTCTGTTGGGCGCTGAGGAGTGTATTATAGGCCTTGTAAATACACTGTTTTGCTATATATATATTTATATATATATATATATATATATATATATATATATATATATATATATATATATATATAATATTATACAATAATGTTTTGCCTTTCATTTCGGTTTTAAACTGAATGGATTGTTTTACAAGCTGATTGTTTACAATCGCTTTAAGTCATGTCAATTGTGAGATGGATCCTCCATGGATCAAACTTTTTTATTTTTCCAGCACATTCCACAGATGCTTGATTTAATTTGAATTTAAATCTGGAGAATTTTGGGGGCTAAGTCAACAACTCAAACTTGAACCATTTTTGCAGTGTGGCAGGGCGCATTATCCTGCCGAAAGAGGCCACTGCCATCAGAGGATACAGTTTTCATAAAGAGGTGTTATTGCTCAGCAACAATGTTTAAGTAGGTGGTATGATTCATCATCGCCACATTTTTCCATTGCTCTGTGGTCCAGTTCTGTTGCTCATGTGCCCATTGTAGGCACTTTTGACTGTGGACATGGGTCAGCCTAGGCAGCCTAATTTCTCTGCAGCCAAGCAGCCCCATACACAACAAACTGATTACCACATTCACTTGCTGCCTAAGGTACTCCACATATGTTACGGTGATTGTGGCAAGATAACCAATGTTATTCACCTTCCCTGTCAGTGGCCATAATGTAAAGGCTGAGCGGTGTTTGTTTAATGTATTTTTTAAATATTTATTTAATTATTCATTTATTTATTATTATTATGCTTTTTTAACTCCTCTGTTTTTCTTTTCCTTTATTATTCTAGCATGACTTTGTACGCAGAGAAAGACCAGCGCGGGTCCTTTTAGATCTGATACAGAGGACTAAGGATGCTGTCAGGGAGTTGGACAACCTGCAATACAGGAAAATGAAGAAAATTCTCTTCCATGAATCCCGCAATGGTCCACTTAATGAGTCTCAGGAAGATGATGAGGTAAGACCAAGGGGCTGTAGAAAAACTGTCTGCCACTGTTCAAAATTTCACCTAAAAAAATAGTGAAATTACTATAACCTTTGGGATTTTTTTTAAAGCAGGACATGGTTTTAGGACCAATTCATGTAGTCATGTCCGGTTTTTTTTCTGCATTAAAAACGCATGGAAAGTAGGTTATATGGCTTCCAATAACATAGTTCACACCGGTGCAGTCAGTTCCAAGGCATTCCAATTCCTGGGAAAAAAGTAGAACATGCTGCGTTTTTTACTGTACTGGAAAGAGGTAAAATGCATCAAAAACACGCCAATGCACTGAAACGCATCAAAAACACACCGCACCCCAGTACAGCCAAAAAAATGCATCCAGGAATATATCAAAAGCGCTTTAAAGTGCATGTGCTTAACTGCATGCGGACTGGATCTGGAGTGCAATTTTTTTTTTTGTTGGTGTGGACCAGCCCTTAATTAAAATAACAAATCATTACATGGCATCACTAATACATTTTCCAATTTTCCTTATCATTTGAGAAATAGGTCAAGAGCAGTACAGAACCTAATACCCGCAAATATTGTGGATCTGCCCATTCCTCCACTATATTATACTGATTTTGCGGCACAACTTATTAATTGGAACTATGACAATTAAATGCTTTGGTTGTATTGGGCAACACCTATAGCCTACTGTATATACTTGCTGAAAATTCACTGTACTTCCCCTTTAAATATTCAAACAATGGTCAATATTTCAGCAATGTTGGTCCTTTTTATTAAGTCAAAACTGCTAATGAGCCACAAGTGATACCGGTGTACTTCTCAGACACTTGGCATACTGTAAGGTTCACACTTGACTTGGAATAGGACAAAAATGAAATGTGTTTTAGATTCAAAATAACTTTGCAGATATGACTACATAGATGCAATAAAATCACACAGTTATAGATGTAAATGCCGCCTATTTCATTGTTTAGCCACCATGTTCAAGGCACTTGCAAACACATCTCACGACAAATCAATAAAAACTATGTGAGAGATTACTTATGGGTCTGGCTTTCTGCCCAGATGTAGTATAGACTGTTGACCATTTAATTAGAAAGTTTAGCACTGACGGTACAATAAGTGGGTTTTTAGAGTAAGAGATGGCCTTTGTTCAGTTAAAGGACCACTATCACAAAAAAATATTGTAGCGTAGGGACATCTTGATCCCTTGCAGTAACAGTTTTTGTAAAGAACCTTTTAAAAGAAAAAAAAAAAACACAACCACTGTATTATACATGTTAATTTGTCTAAAACCTGACACGTCCCTTTTACTTGCGTTGCTTGATCTGCATGTAACTCTGGTGTAAAAATATATTAAAGCTATCTGACATCAATAAGGGAATTCATTTAGAGTATATATTAGCCACATATGTTTTTTAGAAAACAATGTTTTATATGATGGTGGCATGATAAGGATAAAACCTTAGATTACGAGCATAATTCGTTCCAGAAACATGCTTGTAATCCAAAGCACTTGTATATCAAAGCAAATAATGGAAACTCAGATGATTCTTTCCACAACCATTTTTTCATGGGTATTTCAGTTTATAGTCTATAAAAAAAGATTATAGCAATGTGATATGTTGTGTAACCATAAAATGTCCATCCACAAATGGAAGCCTCCACAGGGGGATTAGAAGCAAAAATCAAGCAGGCACTACAGAATAAAAAAAGAGAAGAGAGGCGCCCCTAAGTGTAGCAATATGTTGCTAAATGTTGTACCTTCATTGAATGTAACCATATTGTTACACTTAGAGGCACCTCTTTTCTCTTTTATACTCAGTTGTGACATAGCGCTACTTGTATATCAAGACATTGCTTGTATATCAAGTCAAAATGTAATAAAACATTTTGCTTGTCTTGCAAAAACGCTCTCAAACCAAGGTTTTACTGTAACTTAAAAATTTGTGTGCCTTCCTGGTTATTTAAAACCGGCAACTTTCTTTAATTTGCTCCTATTTAATTTTCAATAATTTTAATTGCGTCCTAGAAACAAATGCTATCAACTTTAGCATATGAATTATTTTTAGAGATCAATCGATATGTGCAGTCTTGTTAGAACTGAATTTGCTTTCATATTTTGGATACTTTAAAATTTACTTTTAAAATGATCTGATGATGTACATTATGTGATTACGCAATTGCAAAATAATGTTTATAACAAAATATTTATATGCGGTATATAATAGATTTGCTTTGTGTACCCTATCGAGGTATGTTAAGATCTTATCGTTTTTCTTTTTATAAATTGTACAATGAAGTCGCCCTTGCTTTCTGCAGTATTTAATGCTGTGCTGAGAATGTTACATAATTATTATAGTGCTTGAGAATTATCCTCCTCAAAAAGAATCCTTATAGAGCCACAGAAGTTATTGCCAAAGTTCAATATCATCTGTTGCTGTAAGAAGTGCAATTTTTTACAGCTCCAGAATTGTATTAGGGCTTTGTTCATACATGTCTGCTGCCCTGAAGTAAAATTCATGCATCTGAACTGCAACATGGTGGGGGTTATTTACGAAAGGAAAATCCAGGTGCACTTCACTGTAAATCTGAGAGGTAGATCTGAAATGAGGGGAAGCTCTGCTGATTTAATCATCCAATCATGTGCAAGCTAAAATACTGTTTTTTTTTTTTTTTTTTCCTTGCATGTCCTGCACTTTTAGTGCACTTTCAAGTGCACTTGCAGTGCAAAGTGGATTTGCCTTTCGTAAATAACCCCCGGTGTTTTAAAATTAAGCACATGCACCCCAGTGAAATTAATAGTTAACATGAAATATACACTGTTGTGTGTTTTCACTCTACACAATGGAAAATTCCTTTTCTAAAGAGTCCATCGTCATTTTGCATAGTAATTGAACAGGAAAAGCCTAAAAAAAATGTATATATGAAACCCACATAAACATATGCAGTAGTACGCAGAAAAAGGGAGAAATTAAACAAAAGTTTACGTGGGTAATGCATTGCCCCCACAAATGGTACATTGGCATGGTACATGATATAGCATAGCGCTGTCAGCTTTTCGTTATTTGAAGTTGTGTTTGAAAATATTACATTATTTCTTTCTGCATCATGTGCATGTTATAATGTTTGCCAACTTCTCTGCAACTTGTATAGGACAGCGAGCACGCGACCAACCTGACTGCAAAGATGGACAGCCTTGGCAGCAATCATTCCATACCAAGCATGTCGGTCAGTACGGGTAGCCAGAGCAGCAGTGTGAACAGCATGCAGGAAGTAATGGATGACATGAGTCCAGAGCTGATATTGGTTACAAGCTATGGCTGTGGCGGCTATGATTCCACCTCTTCTTTGGTTCCAAAAAAGGTAAGAATTCTTTTTTAGTGGGGAAAACTGCAGTCAGATTTTTTTTTTTTTTATCATCCCATCCAATACAAGGTGTTGTAAGAGACATTTAATGGATTATTTACTTTTTTTAATTTATGAAGCTTCTAATCACAAGTATGAAGGGTGTAGCTTAGTGCAGCTTTTTTTTTCTAAATGGTAATCGGTCTTGTATTAAATAATAAAAAAAAAAAAATATGAAGACATATTTGTGTGGTCCTTAGGCAGCCATTTGGGTATTTGTTCATCTCTAATTAGTTACATACTGGATCCCTACTAACAAGAATGCCGGTATGGGGTGTAATGCAAAGTATGCACCTACTTGCATATTTGTCCATAGTAACTATAAACTGACTGGACCTTTGCAGTAGCATTTTCCTCAGTTGGGTAATATCAAAATCTCCAGCAAGAGGAGGAGGCATATTACTTGTGGTAAAAATGTATTGTGTGTGTGTGTGTCTGCATGCGTATGTCTGCATCACATGAAGTTTTCTTTATATACTAAACTTATTTTGTTCAATTTTTTTCCTTCTTAAAAGTTATAAAGGGCCCAATTTCTGCTCAGCACAGTAAAACAGTCCCCACTATAGCTATAAGTATGTGAAAAAAGTGGTAATACTGCGCTGTCTATGTGAATGGCCTAGAAAAAATGCTAGCAACTTAAAATGTGAGATACCCACAAAAATAATACAACTAAACAAGAAAAAGCTGCGCAAATATGAACACTACAATGTAGAACTCCAATAGCAGTCCTGTGTAGAATAAGTGAAAGTCCCGTATTGCAGGTGATATATAAAATAAGTGACAAAATGAAAAAGTCCATTAATCAAGTACAGAACACATTATGCATCTGATGGAAACTGATAGCAGAAAAAATTATTCTTTCCTCCAGATAGATGGTGACATCAAATGCAAAAAACCTCAGAATCAGTGCATGGATAGATAAACACCTCCACCTTTCAATCACACCGCCCCTTACCAGAGGGGAAGATCCCAACTAGAGATCTTCTGACAGCAGATGGCTTAATCCCCAGCCAGGGGTTAACGTGGCAGGATATCCAAGAACCGAGACTTCTCCAACAGTGGACCAATGATCCGTGTTGTAATGAAACCAGTGTGGAGAAGAAAGAAAGCTACATAGTGTGAACCCATATAACTGGTTTAATAAAAAAATTAAAATCACACTTACAGGAAAGTAGATAAAATTTGCATGTGAATATATAGCCGGCCGGCTAGCACACCCGTTCACTCCGGGACACAGTTTGCGTTTTAAAAGACGTCAGCACGCCGCCACCCTACGCCGTTTCATCTCAAAAGGACTTTGTGCCCCAGGACGAAGTCCTTTTGAGACGAAACGGCGTAGGTTGGCGGCGTGCTGACGTCTTTTAAACCGCAAACTGTGTCCCGGAGTGAACGGGTGTGCTAGCCGGCCGGCTATATATTCACATGCAAATTTTATCTACTTTCCTGTAAGTGTGATTTTAATTTTTTTATTAAACAAGTTATATGGGTTCACACTATGTAGCTTTTTTTCTACTCCACACTGGTTTCATTACAACACGGATCATCGGTCCACTGTTGGAGAAGTCTCGGCTCTTGGATATCCTGCCACGTTAACCCCTGGCTGGGGATTAAGCCATCTGCTGTCAGAAGATCACTAGTTGGGATCTTCCCCTCTGGTAAGGGGCGGTGTGATTGAAAGGTGGAGGTGTTTATCTATCCATGCACTGATTCTGAGTTTTTTTGCATTTGATGTCACCATCTATCTGGAGGAAAGAATAATTTTTTCTGCTATCAGTTTCCATCAGATGCATAATGTGTTCCGTACTTGATTAATGGACTTTTTCATTTTGTCACTTATTTTATATATCACCTGCAATACGGGACTTTCACTTATTCTACACAGGACTGCTATTGGAGTTCTACATTGTAGTGTTCATATTTGCGCAGCTTTTTCTTGTTTAATAGCTATAAGTATGTCATTCATTAACTCTTCATTAAACTAATAAATAAAAATGGTGTACAAGAGTGGTTTTACCATGATGTATCTCGTGCTACCCTTTAATAGGCTGTTACATTATGATTAAAAATATACACTTGGTGTGGTAAAAAGGATGCAAGTTATGCATTTTGTTTTTTAAACTAGCACATATCTCAATTGTAGCAATTTATAGTCCTTTTAAAATCGGTCCTTGTTCAAAATAATACCATCTTCAATGGGGGAAATACATACTGTAGGTTTTTCATCAAAGCAAAACAATTTTTGCAATTCTTCTTGTATTTACAGTCTAAAAAAAAATAGCAGAAGAAAGGGCCTTTTTAATCTGTTGTGGTTTTTATATTGACCTGCATTCATTTGGGTCGTTCAAATTTTATTAAACCGTTTTCCATTTTTAGAAATATCTATATTCTCAACATTTACCTTGTTGACAACGTTAACGTGACACTTAAAAAAAATAGTCTTACTGCAATGTGCCATGACAAATCAAGGTTAATTGTCTTTATGTGAAATCATGTTGATGACAATTGCCTGCTCCTGTTTTTTTTTTGTAACAAGTCATTGTTGTCAGGAGAGAAGTAAATAACAATTGTTTGAATTGTAGCCTGCTGAATCCTCAGTAATACAAAAGAATGGCATTCATCGCTTTCACTGAACCTCCATTTGTTTAAAAGCAACCTATTTGGCATTTATTAAATGTACTTATCTACACATTTTTGACAAACATAACTTAATATATGTTGCCCAATTAACTCATTGCTCCTCCAAGTTCTGTAGTTTGGAGCATCTAAAAGGTAATAGTTTTAAATTATTCGCTGTTTTTCTACCGTTTAAAAAAAGTAATCTATAGTTTGAAAACTGGCAATTTTAAAAATAATTGTGTTAATAGTTATTTATGAATGCCAAAGTGTCTTTTCCTAGCATCTATAAAATAATGATTATCCATTTACTTCTATATAAATGTTAATCTTTAAATTACTTAAGTCCCAGACACATGTGAATAATATAAAAATAAGACCAATGAAAAATAAAACTGCTCAAAGACCAATTCCTGATTTTAAAAAAGTGCAAGGTGAAACTACCACTAACTCAGAGAAATATTCATGTTCAATTGCAAATCATTTGTGCAAAGTAGCAACAGCTCAAAAATTAATTTACATCCTTTAGCAAGCTCAAAAAAAAGATTTACATCCTTTTAGCCTATAGATATTTTTGGATTCCTTTTTTTTTGTGAATGCTTTGCTTTGTTGCATGATCTTTTTAATATATTGACTGCAATTCTTCACTGGTAAAAAAAAGAGTAATACCCCACTTAAACACAAAATAGGATAGTTGACATTGGAAGCCATTCCCAATAGCTCTTTAGTAGAAATTAAGTAATGGACATAGTGGCAGATATATGTTAAGACATTCATACATGTATAATAATATAAAACATGGAAAGTATACAATATGGGTCTTCTTTTATGAGGCTTATGTTGTATAGGGAAAAGTTTGCCCATCAGCCCTGCATTTTTTTTTTTTTTTTGTTTAAGCATAGTTTAAAAAAAAAAATGGTGGTGTCCCTGTATTTTTTATCCTATAAATAGTGAAACCCCCTTTGAAGGATATATAGAGCATTTGTATAAGGTCAAAATGAGCAGTTATTTTTGTCCATAAATTACACAATATTTATTTTGTGATAATCATAGTCTTCATTGAGTTCAAGTAAATGCTTTTATAAGTTGTATATGTTAGTCTGGGACTTCTCAGTCGCCCAGGAGTAGGTAAAAAAATAAAAAAAATAAGACAACAATATGAAGAAATTAAGAGCTGTGACACACGAGAATTTTAAAGCTGAATTCTAATCTTACATTTTGCCCTCAAGCTGAATTTGTCAGTTTGGCAGTTACCAGGCGACTTTTGGCCCGTGTGTATGTTACCTCGAAGGACAGAAGCCATCCTCACGACTGGCTTCTGTCAAATGAGCATTCTGGAAAACCAGCATCCAATCAGCGCACACAGCCATTGGCTGTGTTTCTCTGGGACAGGTGGGGTTAGAGTCCCCCTGGCAGTCCCCCCTAACTTATCTGACCCATTGCAGCTTCTAATGACACCCTGAGAAGCTCAGTACGATCAGTGCAAGCAATTTCAGTACAGGAGAGGAGCCTGTATAACTATGCACAAATGAATACAAGACTGGAGTTTACCTTTAGGTCATGGGAAGGAAAATTGTGTACATTGATTTCTTCTTTTTTTTTTTTTCAGTTAAATTAAAAATAAATAAGAGAAGCATGATTGGCTATGTTAAATACTGCCCTTTTTAGGATAATTCATAAAAACCTAAAATATTTTATTTTTTGCCTTTTTAGGGTTTGTATGCCAGTCACTGCTAGGGCACATAGAAAACAATTGTTTTTTATGTGTTGTCTTTGCAATGCAGATATTGAGCAGGTTTTAATTTTGAACCCAGTTAAGAATTGCTAGGTATATTGTTTTATATGGGCTGTGCAACAAGCTTTAGGCAGGTCATACTTTATGCAGTTTTTATTTTCTTTTAATCACAAGTTGAAGGAAGGAAAATTACTGCAATACCACATCAACACGGTCAGTGTCCAATTAGGAATCCATCCCGCAGCACTATTGTGTTCTGCCAATAGGAAGCCTTCCCCACTACCAGAATATAATGGTCACCACAGGCAACTGTAGCCACCAGTAGTGATCTGGTGGGGGGGGGGGGGGGGGAACAACTGGAAAATATTTAAGCAAACTGATTTTCCATTCTGAAAAAAAAAAAATATTTGGATAGCCGGGTCAAGATGTCAGAGTGGGGGCAAGATGTCACTAGCACAAACATTTGTTTGAAGTGGTGGGTAGTAAGTTTGATTTGGAATTGTTTAACATTTACCCCATCACTAGCAAAGATGAGGAACGTACATTAGGTATTGCTGAGAATCCTTGTCCGATGCCCTGGGAGAGACAAGACCTTATGTACTGACACTGTGAAAGCATACCATTGTCATCAACATGGGATGCATTGTGGTTATTTTAATTATTTTTAAATTACCAGCCTTATGATCTATTTCCCAATAATGTGATTGACAAACATGTTCATCCAGGCCAGTAAAATGTACTACTACCCACGGTCTGTATTCTGAAAGCCCCAGTTATGTGCTACAGCATGTAAGACTAATGGGCGCCATTGCAGTCCCCAAATAAAACCTCCAGAAATGGCAGATTACTGAACTGTTGTAGGGGAACTTTCAAGCTGGCCAGGCCTTGGCTTGATCTCTAATGCTGGCCCTACCTGTAACAGTTTCTTTTTTTTTATTGATCCATTCAATGTATTGCCAATCAGGCAGGCCCATAGTTGAGATAAATACCAGAAAAAACACCCTTGCTACTATCCATACTGATGTACTAGTAATTGACCTCAGCTGTTGCTTCAGGATGTCCTCCCCTTAACAAGAATATTTTGTAAAAATAAATAGCAGAGCTATTGGTGCTTCTGTGCAAAAATATTACCCTACTATTCAAAATGGGTAAAAAAGTGACAACTTTATTTATAAACCTTTGAATTACCAATAAAACCTTACTAGAGTGTAAACAAATGCAAAGTGAATAAAGTGCAGCTTCTATAAACAAATAGATAATTATAGCCTGTTAATATGCTTTAAATTTTTGTGCAAACAAATTATTAAAAAGTGCCAATGGTGTTACTGCCAAAAACAAAACAAAAAAACAAACACATTTAGAAGTTCATATGCATCCAAGGTAAAAGTAAATCCACACAAAAAGTGACGCTTTATGTAGTTCAGTGCCACGGCTTTCCAGTAAAGTGAAAAATACTCAAGCAATATCTTGCCTCCTCTCACTTACAATGATCACTCACCAGACTATATTGACCTCTTAAAAATAAAAAGGTATAAATGACCTTTAGGTGTCATATCCACACACTCCTGACAATTCCTTTACTTGCCCCTCTCCACCTTGAATAGACAATGTCTGTGCCACCAGCATCATAGTTGAGTATAGTTCGGTACATGTGTAGAAGTCTGTACAGATTGTGATACATACGATCAGCTTTAAAAAGTTTGCACAATTTGACTTTAAAGTGGGGTATACACTTTTTTTTCCCTATTCACCCAGCTAAATGAAGAAAAAATAAAAAATAAATCCTGCTTCTACACAAGTGAGTTGGATACAGGATTCTTCATTCTGACAGTGGGGCTCCTCTGCTGTCAGAATACACTAATTGGCGCTGCAGCCATTGACTGCAGACTGCTAATCGATTGACAATTTTCCAGCAGGACTCTGACAGAAGCTGATCTAATGATCACCTTCTGTCGAACATGGAGAATCATAACTTGGCCAGTTTCTGCTAAACTAGCCGAACTTCGATGTGTGTTTACCCAGCTTATATCCCTCTGTTTTACAGCTGAAGGCGGTGCCATCTTGTCCTCTATTTACACCTGGAGCTGCAATTGTTCTTTCTGTACATACTAGGACTTTAGCCATTGTTCAGTTGAGAGTTGACATAAACACACTGACACCTGTGACAATTGTGTGACTAGAGGCTTGTTTTAAATCTAACTGTCTTGAGAAACTATTAAAGCGGAACTTAAACCATTGATTTAACTTTCTCAAAACCATTACATTCAAGGTATATTGGGATTAAAGCAGAACTAATCCCTCCTATCCTTGTCAGCCAAGGAAGCTGCCATCGTAGTTTGTGTTTGATCTGCAACTGCTATGATGCTGCACATGTGATCAGTTGTAATACCAGCCATTTGATGGTCTGGCAGTTTGGTTGAGAAAAAAAAATTACAATTTGCAATCCTGGCATGCTGGAAATGTATCTCATTTTTTTTTTATTATTAAAGTGGATGTAAACCCCAAAAAAAATTTTTTTTGATGTCACAATGTAGACTAGAGTATACGATTTCCTATCATCTGTGCCCAGTCTTGCCACACAGAATTAATCCAGCGCTGAGTAATCCTCTTTTAATGTTGAGTGAGAATTAACAGAATTCCAGATAAAAACTTGCCAAATTATAAAGTCAGTATCTCTCTTCTTGCTTTGAGTGACAGGTTATTTGCATATCTAGCTTGGACATGTTTATCATGTGTTATGTTATGTTATGTTTATCATAACATGAGGTGATCCAAAGTTCATAGTATATTACCAGGATGTGTTATGTGGGGGAGGGGTGGATTTCTCACTTTTTATACTGTGAATCACCTCATGTTATGATAAACATAACATAACATATGATTAACATAACATATGATAAACATAACATAACATATGATAAACATAACATATGATAAACATAACATATGATAAACATAACATATGATAAACATAACATATGATAAACATAACATATGATAAACATAACATATGATAAACATAACATATGATAAACATAACATAACATATGATAAACATAACATAACATATGATAAACATAACATAACATATGATAAACATAACATAACATATGATAAACATAACATAACATATGATAAACATAACATAACATATGATAAACATAACATAACATATGATAAACATAACATAACATATGATAAACATAACATAACATATGATAAACATAACATAACATATGATAAACATAACATAACATATGATAAACATAACATAACATATGATAAACATAACATAACATATGATAAACATGTCCAAGCTAGATTTGTAAATAACCTGTCACTTAAAGCAAGAAGAGAGAAAACGGACTTTATAATTTGGCAAGTTTTTATCTGGAATTCTGTTAATTCTCACTCAACATTAAAAGAGGATTACTCGGCGCTGGATTAACTCTGTGTGGCAAGACTGGGCACAGATGATAGGAAATCTTATACTCTACATTGTGACATCAAAAAAATATTTTTTTTGGGGGTTTACATCCACTTTAAATTGATGTTTTTTATTTTTAATAACGCTCACAGTTTCAGGTGCTCGCAACTGACCCATCAAGCTGGTGTCATAACTCATTACATGTGCAGCACCAGGGCAACTGCCAATCAAACAGAGGCTAAGATGGCAGCTTCCTTGGGTGTTAGGGATAGAAGGGTTTAGTTTTGCATTAAACTGTGTGGGAAAACTCAGTAACAATGAAAGGGGGTTATGCAGGACTAAGCACATTAATTTAATTTATTTTTCAAAACGGTTAGGCTGGCCATACATTGTACAATTTTCCGTTTTTGGATTTACCAAAACTATATAATATGAAATCAAATCTAAACGCTTTTAATTTTGAATGCAATCAAGTAGGCCCTTGCACTACATTCATAAAATGTAAATCTAAAGGAAATTAAAGGGGTTGTAAAAGTACAACACCCCCCCCCCCCGAGCCCCCGTTTTACTTACCTGATTGTTCGAAATTCCCAGGCGCGTCCATGTCATTCTGTTCGGTTCCAAGCCTGGCCCTTGATTGGCTAGGCTGGGCGGATTGATAGCAACAGAGCCATTGGCTGGCGCTGCTGTCAATCACAGCGGATGATGCGGCGCGCCGGGGGGCAGGACGAGTGATGCAGTCGGCGGCTATGGCCGCCGCTGTATCACGGGAGCGCGCTCGCAAAAGCTTTCCACCATGCCAGCTCGCTCGCATGAAGGTAGAAAGCTTTTGCGAGGAGGAGCCGAGACAGCCGCCGTGGGACCCCAGAAGACCGCGTTTGGGGACACTGTGTGAAAAACTAGCTGCACAGTGAAGGTAAGTATAACCTGTTTGTCATTTAAAAAATAAATAAATAATCCTGACTTTAGTGTTCCTTTTAAGTAAGAAAATTGTATAATGTATGGCAAACCTAATGTTCAGTGCATTCTGTGAATAACGACTGTCAGAAGTGAACTAAATTGAACTGTCAAGCCCTCAAATGGCTGGTGACATAACTGATCACTTGTGAACCACCGGGGCAGCTACAGATCAAAAAGGGGCTAAGATGGCAGCTTCCCTGGCTGTAAAGAATGGGAGGGTTTAGTTCCACTTTAAGACAGAATAATGGACACTTTTAGCCAATATTGCACATGTAATCACCAAATTAAAGAGTAAACAATTTCCTTTTATTAACGTAATAATAATAATGGTAAAGCATCACCACCTGGCAACCAATCGGGAAGCATCTTTAATTTTTTTGGGCCTAGGCTAGAGCGATGAAAGCTGATTTGTGGGTTATTGGTTGCCATTATTAAGTCAGAAGCAGGCTATAGTTTGCAATCTAAGCCCCCCCCCCTCGAGAGCTGATTAATGTGATCACTCTAGATTGCAATCAGGACAATGTCTGCCTCCATGGTGCAGGCCTGCCCCTCCTCTGCCATCACTGGACACAGGCAGAGCTTCCATTAGATCCTGCCACCTACAAGTGGTAATGTGGGGGAGAATCGTTCCTGACAGCTGTGCAAATGTCATAGATTTCTATGGCCGCACTGCCTATTTAAAATGGAAAAAAAAGGTGTGATGCCGTGTACACACAACAGTTTTTCGGGATGTAAAAAAATACATTTTTAATGGTCTAGAAAAAAACAAGTTTTTTCGTAAAAAAAAATGCTCTAGCGAAGCGCAGTGACGTACAACGGCACTATAAAGGGGAAGTTCCATTCGGATGGCGCCACCCTTGGGGCTGCTTTTGCTGATTTTGTGTTAGTAAAAGATGATTCGAGCTTTTCAGTGTTACAGCGTGATGAATGTGCTTACTCCATTACGAACAGTAGTTTTCCCAGAACGAGCGCTCCCGTATCATAACTTGCTTATGAGCATGCGCTTTTTTTTTTTCCGTCAAAGCCCACACACAGCCATTTAGTACGGCGTTAAAAACAACGTGAAAAATTAGAGCATGTTCTAATTTTTTAATGCCCATTTTTTACGTTGTGAAAAATGCTCTGGAGCCCACACACGATCTTTTTAATGACATTAAAAAAAAAATACTTTTTTTTACAACCCGAAAAACGGTTGTGTGTACGCGGCATGAGGCTTGAAAGTGCTAGAAGTGTGAGCAGGCTGTGGAGGAGCCATGGCCACTGTATCCTCCATCCTCCTAGTCTCTTCTATCCTCGGCATCCTCCCAGTCTCTTCTATCCTCGGCATCCTCCCGGACTCTTCTATCCTCGGCATCCTCCCGGTCTCTTCTATCCTCGGCATCCTCCCGGTCTCTTCTATCCTCGGCATCCTCCCGGTCTCTTCTATCCTCGGCATCCTCCCGGTCTCTTCTATCCTCGGCATCCTCCCGGTCTCTTCTATCCTCGGCATCCTCCCGGTCTCTTCTATCCTCGGCATCCTCCCGGTCTCTTCTATCCTCGGCATCCTCCCGGTCTCTTCTATCCTCGGCATCCTCCCGGTCTCTTCTACCCTCGGCATCCTCCCGGTCTCTTCTATCCTCGGCATCCTCCCGGCCTCTTCTATCCTCGGCATCCTCCCGGCCTCTTCTATCCTCGGCATCCTCCCGGCCTCTTCTATCCTCGGCATCCTCCCGGCCTCTTCTATCCTCGGCATCCTCCCGGCCTCTTCTATCCTCGGCATCCTCCCGGCCTCTTCTATCCTCGGCATCCTCCCGGCCTCTTCTATCCTCGGCATCCTCCCGGCCTCTTCTATCCTCAGTATCCTCAGCATCCTCTATCCTCAGCATCCTCTATCCTCAGCATCCTCTATCCTCAGCATCCTCTATCCTCAGCATCCTCTATTCTCAGCATCCTCTATCCTCAGCATCCTCTATCCTCAGCATCCTCTATCCTCAGCATCCTCTATCCTCAGCATCCTCTATCCTCAGCATCCTCTATCCTCAGCATCCTCTATCCTCAGCATCCTCTCGGTCTCCTCTATCCTCAGCATCCTTCCAGCATCATCTATCCTCAGCATCCTTCCAGCATCCTCTATCCTCAGCATCCTTCCAGCATCCTCTATCCTCAGCATCCTCTATCCTCAGCATCCTCTATCCTCAGCATCCTCTATCCTCAGCATCCTCTATCCTCAGCATCCTCTATCCTCAGCATCCTCTATCCTCAGCATCCTCTATCCTCAGCATCCTCTATCCTCAGCATCCTCTATCCTCAGCATCCTCTATCCTCAGCATCCTCTCAGTCTCCTCTATCCTCAGCATCCTTCCAGCATCCTCTATCCTCAGCATCCTCTATCCTCAGCATCCTCTATCCTCAGCATCCTCTATCCTCAGCATCCTCTATCCTCAGCATCCTCTATCCTCAGCATCCTCTATCCTCAGCATCCTCTATCCTCAGCATCCTCTATCCTCAGCATCCTCTATCCTCAGCATCCTCTATCCTCAGCATCCTCTATCCTCAGCATCCTCTATCCTCAGCATCCTCTATCCTCAGCATCCTCTATCCTCAGCATCCTCTATCCTCAGCATCCTCTCAGTCTCCTCTATCCTCAGCATCCTCTATCCTCAGCATCCTCTATCCTCAGCATCCTCTCAGTCTCCTCTATCCTCAGCATCCTCTATCCTCAGCATCCTCTATCCTCAGCATCCTCTATCCTCAGCATCCTCTCAGTCTCCTCTATCCTCAGCATCCTCTATCCTCAGCATCCTTCCAGCATCCTCCCAGCATCCTCTATCCTCAGCATCCTCTATCCTCTATCCTCAGCATCCTGCCAGTCTCTCCTATCCTCAGCATCCTTCTTACATCCTTCCTTCCTGCCTCCATCCTCCAGACTGGTGTGCGGTGGCCAGGGGCCGGGTCCGCTCTCAGCAGCAGCACTACGCCGCCACCCAGATTAAAGGGAAAAAAATAGCCAGGAGGGGGAGGAGACTGCACAACCAAACCCCAAAAATAGAGCATGTAAAAGACAAAAGGAGCCACCCGCTTGTGCACACAGGGAGCAGCTAGCAGCATTGATGTGAATGAGCCAAACAGGGGGCTCCCCTCCTCCCCCCACCCCCGGTATCAGCATGCCAGGCACCGCCATACGGCTCTCCCCCCATCCCTATCCCCAGCAGGTTGTGGTGGCCCTTTGCTGTGTGGAGTAGGGAGATCTGCAGGAGCCGGCCTGATATCTGGGTTATAGAGTGAGTGAGTGAGTGTGTGTGTGTGTGTGTGTGTGTGTGTGTGTGTGTGTGTGTGTGTGTACGTGTGGGATATAAATAAATATATCTCCATAGATTCCCTCCCCGTCCCCTCCTCCTCTGCCTCCTCCTCCGGCTGGATGGGATTGTGGACGAGCTATAGGGGAAGCTGCTGCCGCCGCCGCTACTGCCGTGGAGCCACACAAGCATCTCTTTAAAAGGATCAGCTGACCCCGCCGCCACCACCACCGAGCTCCAGCTGCAATGGGCTGCCGCTGCTGCCTGGGCTGCCCATCACCGTCCTGCCCCTCGCCCGCTGCCAGCTGCACGGACTAAGAGAGAAGAGAGGAGAGGAGGGAGCTGTGCGCGGCGGCGGCGGCGGCGGCTGCACCATCCATCCATCCATCGGACACCGAGCCGGGCAGAAAAGCCCGTAGCCAGCAGAAAAAAAGAAGGGGGGTGGGGGGAACCGGAGAGAGGGAAGGGGGGAGTGAGACAGCGGGAGAGAGCAGAGAGCGGGGGGGAGGGAGGGTGGGGGAATCACGTTAAACTATGCATCTCCTACAGCCGTGCTGGCGCGGACGGAGGGCTGAGAGACAAGCAGCAGCCGGGGCCACACCACACTCCTTTCTCCTGCTTTTCACCCCTTCCTGCAGGATCATGCATTCATAAGGGATGAGGCGGACCACAGGGATCCCAGGCCTGAGCTGCGGCCTACCCAGTCAGTGCAAAGTCAGGCACTTCATTACCGGACCCGCGAGCGATTCGCTACAATCAAATCAGCATCTTTGGTAAGTCAGCGATATTTAGCTTTATTTTTATTCTGCACCCCCCCCCCCCCCCCCCAAACATTGCCCATCACCCATCTCTCTCTCTCCCCCCCTCCCCTCCTCTCCTCTTCTTCTTCCTCCTCCCAGTACCCCCCCATCGTCTTCTGCTGCACCTTCCCCTCACCTCATCCTGGCACCCTCAACCCCATCACCCCTCCCTCCATAAAAAGAGATTTGCATCTCTCGGTTACCCTCCCCCGTCCCCTATCTGTCGTTCATGTTTTAATGTTTGTTGGCATAGCAACCAGGGCTTGCAAAGGAGGAATTCTAGCCCTGTGCATGGAATACAAAATTCCCTTGATATTGTGTGTGTGTGTGTATATATAATATATACATATATGTGTGTGTGTGTGTTGGCGATCACATATACATATATACATACATATACACACACATACACATCTGTGGCTAATCTGACAAAGAGCTATTGTGGGAATGGCAGATTTGTGGTCATACTGCAATATTAAAGCAAGCTGGGCAGGGAGATGTCTTCTCAAAGACGGATCTCTTTGTGTGTTTTTTTTTCTTTCCTTCATGTCACCTGTGTGTATCAATGCCCTCCGATTAAACCTTTCTCTCTATGTATAGCTTTTCCTCTTTTTTTTTTTTTTTTTTCTTTACTGATGGGTGGTGAGGTTTTTTTTTTTTTTCTTCCTCCTTTTTTTTTTTTTTTTTGCTTGACCCTCCCTGACTGGTGACGGGTGGTGTATGTCTAGTATATGAAGAAGCCTATAGCAAAGGCATACATGTTTGTGTTGTGAGAAGACAGAATAATAATGGATTTCTCCTCCTTGCTTGTGTTCTTTATTCGAGGGGTCAGCTGCTGTGTTGCAGTCCTCTATACCATGTGTATTTCTAGATCTGTAATATGCACAATCCTCAGATTTTTTTTTTTTCCCCCAGCTCGATAGATGGGTGTCCTTGCACAAAAAAAAGAGAGGGGGCTGTGTCACACCCCTTTACCAACATATGTGTATGTGTGGCTATATAGTCACTATATCTAGGTAGATATGCATTGTGTAAAATGTATGGAACGTCTTTTATGGACATGCATTAGCAGTGCAAGGCTGAAACCTTTTATCACGCCAAAAATTGTTCAGTAGGGTTTCTTGCCGTGCTTATCAATGCTACAATTATGAATAAGGGGCAGACCCAGATTTTTGTCGACATCCAGTGATGCTGGTTGGTACAAGAGTACAAATCCCATTTCTAGATATGTTGCTGGATATTCCAAAGCCTGGCATATGCCATAGACGAGTACATGGCAGGGTTTGATAATGCATGAAAAGACGTTCACATGAACATGCACTTGTGGTGTTCAGTCCTCATCTGACAAGATGCTCTTTGCAATAACAACATGGTCATCATAGCAGAGGAACCATTTTTTTTCTTATATTTTTTCCTATTCTCCAATCCCCTGAAGTTCCTGTTGAACAACACATCTCTTACTGTATGTCAGTGCATACATATATAAAGGCAGAAAGGTAATTACAGGGTTCTGCTAAACACAAAAATGCTTACTCATGTGAAAAGACCAAATTTTTAGCATAGAGAGTCATCCAATCTCAGACTGCACATGTGAAGAAGCAAGGAGGGTACCTTTAGTATTGTGTGGCCCCATCATACATTTGCATACCGTCTGTTGCATGTAAACATCCTTCTATGTATCAAATTTGAGGCTGTGTTGGATCTACAGAAAATCCAGTTTATGGTCTATGACGGTGCCAGTGCCTTCTGGTTAGCCTAATATTTCAGAACATTTCATATTCCCAGCTATTTTATTTTTAGCAGCTGTTTGAGAGGAAATATTCATTTTTGGTTCTCATTAGTGGTACACCATATTGCAGTGGATCCTTTCCAGGGTATGCAGCTCATTGTAGCAATTCATACAAATATTTCACCTACAACTATATACTTGACTAAATTTGAGCTTCTTTTGAAGTATCACATGTAGGCCAATGCTTCTGGAAATAACCTATGTAGGAGCACACTTGAGAAATTAGTGGTGGGGTGTCTGCTTGTTGAATGGCATGGTCTTCAAATACATGACTTTAGTGGTTGGATCCCCAGTAGGGTCTTGGCTTCATCATTTAATAGTGTCCCCAAACTATTGAGATGGGTGTTCTGTTTTGACAACCCTTTCTCTACTTTACATGGGGGGGGGGGGGGGCTCAGTAGTTTACAGAAGATGGCTATTATAGCTGATACCATTCTTAGAGATTTGCTAAGCTGGAATACATATATTGTTTGAACTAGATGGACTTTTTCAACCAGACTATACTATATATACACTTTTTTTTTTTTTTTTAGATACAACGGTACTTTATGCAATGTCTGGGTTAGGCCACACCAGCAACCAGTTTTAGTTGTGTACTGATATCCTTACTAATATACTAAAAGGTAGACCGAGTGACATTAGGGATGCACCGATACCGGTATAAGACCAAGTACAAGTACCAATACTTTTTCTCAAGTACTCGCCGAGTACCGATAGCTTTTTTTTAGTGTCATGTGACTGTTTTCCAGACTAATGAGTAATTATTCCTTCACTACATGTATTTGCTGTGCTCTGGCCTGGTTGTATAGTGGTATTGAGTTCACATTGGTTCAGCTGTTCAGGTGTGAATTGTTAAAGTGTATAACATTGGAAATTGCACCTGAACCTGGCTGAAAATCATTCCACACTCTTTTTGAAATCACACTTCGGCCGGGCTGCACATATGTAAATTGGCTCCATAAAAAAGCCTCTTGGTTCACAAGTCATGCAAATTGGATGTGGATCAAAACGCATCCAATTTGCATGTATGTGAACGGGAAGGTATCTGTTTTAGTGTCAGATCATTTGCACGAGTACAAGTACTTGTGCAAATGCTTGGTGTTGGTGCAATACTACTTCACGTTCTTTAGGCAGTTTCTACATATTGCGATTTTTTTTTTTACCAAAAATAAGCGTATAGTGACTAGTTTGCGCAAAACAAAATAGGGGACATAATTATGGATTTTTTTTTTTTACTAGTAATGGCAGCAATCTGCAATTTTTTTTTTTATTGGGACTGCGACATTATGGCGGACACTTTTGACACATTTTTGGGACCATTCACATTTATACAGAGATCAGTGCTATAAATATGCACTGATTACTGTATAAATGTGTCTGGCAGGGAAGGGGTTAACACTAGGACGAGGGAGGGGTTAAATGTGTGCCCTGCATAGTGTTTCTAGCTGTGGGGGGAGGGGACTGACTGGGGGAGGTGACCGATCTGTGTCCCTATGTACGAGGGACACAGCATCAGTCTCCTCTCCCTGACAGGACGTGGAGCTCTGTGTTTACACACAGAGCGCCATGTCCCTGCTTAGTTACTGGGCAATCGCATCGTGTTCCCATTAACGTGACGGGTGCGCGCGCCCCCCTAGTGGCTCTGAAAGATGAGGACGTAGTGCGAAGTGGATTTGCCTTTAGTAAATAACCCCCAGTGTCTCTGAAATATAAAACAAGCCAACAGGGTTCTACGATGACAGAAGGTGGAGTTGGCACAGCAGTATTTCAAGACCTGCTCTGTATTAAGAAGAGGCACTATTTTGAAGTTCAATGGCAACTTAGCTTCTGGAGTATGGCCACCTCTATGTTTGAATTCATAAGACTGATCATGGGCCTGCTGTAGTAATTTTGTAAAAGGCAGCTTTAAAAAGTTGTGGCTTGTCTTGTGGCACCCATAATATCTTTGCATTGAATTCTGGTATTGTGAACCAGCCATATAGGTATTTTCATTGTGCAGACAAAAAGTTCCTAATATGTGATATTTGTAATGCATTTGTGTAGATTTTTTTCCTTTTTGTATGGCGGTCTTTCCTGTGACTTCACTATCATTGTAAAATGTGCATGCTTTTCTGTGGTGTTCAGGAGAAATGCAAAATATAGTGTTTCTGAAATCTTAAAAGATGTAGGCCAAAATAGCCCTAGAAATGAAGAGAATGTTTGTTTGTTTTTTTATTGGCGCTGTACTATAGTCTAATGTCAGTGGTCAGATTCCTCAGATTCTTTGCAGCATCATGGTTTTAATAACTTCTTTCTTTTGTGTTGCTAAACACATTCCATGTGTGGCTAAATATACCACTGTTTAAAAGTGTATCAGTCCAATAGTTTTCTGTTTTTGTCTTTTGGGCATAAGCTGCCCATCAATAATCTGGACCATCAGACCCTATTTTAGGCATTTTATATCATTTTAATGTCACCAGAGCATCATTTGCTTGCTGTGATAATACCTGTAATAATGTGATAAAGCCTGTCATGATAGAAATATGGGAGTCTCCATTGCTGAGATAGTAAGACGGTCTGCCCTCTCCAGAAGCCTAACAGCTGTGGGCTTGCCAACTGCTTGACCTCCAATACTGGGGGTTGTTTTACTAATGGATTAGAACATGTTCATTTTGCAAAGCGAATGCAACCATATGCAAGGAAAATGTAGAATTGTTATATATATATTTGCTCTTCTTGATTGGATACATGAAGTCAACACAACTTCATCACAAAGTTAATGGCCTATACTAACCCCCCAGTTGAGTGGCAATGTCAACTCAAGTCGTCTTCTCTTTTCGAGTCTTTTTTTCTGTTTACTTCCTGGAAGGGTCCTTCTTTAGTTGTCCATGTCCACTGCCTGCATGACATTGACCCTTCCTATTGATGGCCTATACTAACACCCCCCCCCCCCCCTTTATTTTATTTTCTTACCTGAAGCCACAGTTGAGTGGCAATGTCAACTCAAGTCGTCTTCTCTTTTCAAGTCTTCTTTTCTGTTTACTTCCTGGAAGGGTCCTTCTTTAGTTGTCCATGTCCACTGCCTGCATGACATTAACACTGTTTTTTTTTCAGTAGAAAGCAGAGGCTGACGTCATCACAGGTGGACACGGAACCTGTGGTCTCATGGTGCCATTGCAGTGCTAGATTAGCCTGCTCTTGCCCCTGGTGCTTTAAATAGCAAATCTCTGACTTCAGGTGACCTCTAATTTCCTGATAGTCCTGCTAAATCTTTCATAGGTAGAATGCACTTTATTAAAGGCTCAATGTTCATATTCCAACAAGTGTCTCAACTATGATTGGTTCTCATATGATTCTACTCCTTTTCTGTTCTGTGGTACTCTGTTTATTGCATAGTTTTGCTGTCCTGTCGCGCGTTTATCCTCACCTATAATCCAGAATACCCCAACGGGCACCCTTTTTGTTTTTGGGCAGATTGTGAGTGGAACCTTTATGAAAGCTTTCAGGGAATATGTAACAAGCTGGTCTGCAGCTTGGGAAGTGCAGGTAAATGAGCGTTGCTTTGAACATTCCCTTTATATTCTATACCTCTTTTCTTAGTGAATCAGGTGGCTGCTAAACTGTAGCACAAGTCCATTCAAATCATTCTTCCCTTTTCCAGCAAAATTTCTGCAAGTAGCAAAGATTGCTTTTGACACTATTCATGCTTGTTATCACAGAGGCACCCTTGTCTTGCTCCTTTTTATTACATGTAGTGTTTAATCTATGGGTGCTGCTTGCAAAAATGTGGGTCTTGTATGAACACCTTTTTTGTTTTGTTTTGTTTGTGCTGTGCTTCTTGTCATGTGGCAGGCTGTTCTTCTCAGCTTTTGTCTAACACTGCTGAAATAACAGATGGGACCCACTGAATCTTACAGAATGGCATACATGGTATACTTTGGAGTTTAGACTTGGCATCTTCCTAACCTGGCAATACATGGATCGAAATCCAACTGATTTCAGCAGGAGCCAGACAAATTTCGATCCATGTATGGCCACTGTGGTTGAACAAAAGTCTATTTACGGATCGACTTTTGTTCAACCAGTCTATAGCCTGATCAGTTTTTTCTGAGAGCGGGCAAGTTTCTGTGCTTTCAAAATTTAATGACCTGGTAAGGAAGATTCCTCCATCCACATAGAGTATGTGACTGAGGGAATCCGGTCCGTTTTCCCCTTTGCTACTAAACCCACATTATCAAAAAAAAAAACGATAAATAAATGGTGTAGTACATGCTGTTCATACTCGCTCAGTCACTATGAGATCCGTTTTCTGTATTCTGCAAAAAAAAATGGTTGATCGTACTGCTCTCCATCTCCCCCTTCTCTCCATGTCCCCAATGCAGCTAGTGATTTTGTAGCTGTTGAGGCAACTCTGCATATATTGAGCTTTTAGTGAGTTTCTATGATGAGCACTTCATCACCATCACATCTGAGCAGCCCTACTACAGATTCACTCAGGTGGAAATATACACAGTGGTAAATGACATCCCACTCCCTCTCTCCTCCTTAATGCCCACTATCAGCTAAACACAACTTTTATTTGTATTTTTTATGAACATGTGACCAGCAGCAGAGGATTAGATGCCCCTCCTGCTTATGTTTACCGGCAGACAGGCTGGAAAAGATCTTGGTCATGTGACAGAAAATTGGAAAAATGGTACTGTTTTAAAATAATTACAGTGCAAACATCCATTTACAGAAATAGGAAGGAACAATGTAAATTCAACAGTGTGTGTTTAGTAGGGTTGTCCTGATACCGATACTAGTATCGGTACCGATACTGAGTATTTGCGGGAGTACTTGTACTCGCGCAAATGCTCCCGATGCCTCTGCCGATACTTTTTTTGTATTTATCAACATGTTCTGAGAAAATTCTTTGAGTTTTTTACTACTGCGTGACAAGAAAATAAAACATTTTTATTCATTTTTACTCATTTTTATTCTTTTATAATGTCTTGAGTTAGAGTTCTTCAAAATTCTAAAGAAAATATCCTTAGTCTGTATTGTGGTTTGAAAACTGTCACATGACATTTAAAAAAAGTATCAGTATTCGGTCTCGACGAGTACATGAAAAAAAGTATCGGTACTTGTACTCGGTCCTAAAAAAGTGGTGTCGGGACAACCCTAGTGTTTAGTATCACTTTAAACCTGCTGGTTGAACTAAAAAACACAGATTAATTGATGGGCTACCTTAGTGCAGCTGAGCTTAGATCAAACTTTGTTTCAACGTAGATCTGATTACATGAGAGTTGCACAATCATGAAAAGGGAAATGTGTGTAGCTAGCTATTATAAGATTTAAATTGCATGTAGCATTCTAGTGGAATAGGTGGAATATTGCTAACACCAACAGGTAAGCCCTAATGTAGGCTTACCTGTAGGTGTAAATGACAGAAGTGGGTTTACAACCACTTTAATCAACGTACAAGGTATGTGTTCATACCTTGTTAAATTACATTTTTATCTGGACTCCAGGTAAACCTCTAAAAACATGTTTGGAATATAGATTTATTAAAGGGGCTGTAAAACCACTTGTTTATGAACATTACAATCCCCTGTATTTAATAACGATATATGCCTCAGTGTATGTGTTTTATAAAAACAAAAATATAACGATTTCTACCTTATTTCACAGAATCTCCTGGTGCTCATGTGACTGCTTGGCTCTCTCCTCTCCCAGGCTGACAACTACAGCGGGAAGGGCCAAGAACTCTCGCTGACGTCAGCTGGGAAGTAGAGGAGGCGAGAGCAGTCACGTGAGTACTGGGAAGCACTGGGAAATAATGTAGAAATCCTCATATTTTTTATAAAACTCATACACTGGGGCATATATACATAAAATCCCCTCTGGTAAAGAATATTACAATTATAATGGCATGGGGGGGGGGGGGGGGGGGAGCAGAGCGACACTGTCGCTAGCTGACGGGCAGGGAGAGGAGACAGAAGAGCGCTGCAGATAATGGAGGCACATTTTTTTTTTTTCATCAATACATTTTTATTGGGTTTATCAATTTATAACACTTGAGGTAGTTGCATTATACATCTTAAGTAGTATAATCACCTTGTACAGGCAAACATTTAACAGAAAAAGAATACGGTACTCGGCGACCTAGGCCAGCCTACCCCAATGGGTACAACTACAAACTGTAGGACTGGGAGGTCACCAAGATGATCAGTGGTACACCTGTACAGCTAAAGTAAATACAAATAAATGAGGGGGAGGGATGGAGAAAACTGAAATAAAGGCTGCTGTTAGTCATTATCTATACCAAAGATTCAGCATTTTATAATGTTATTCTATAGGACTATAGGAAGAGATGGAGGCACATTTTATCAGGGCTCAGCAGCCATAATAACCATGGTCAGTTTACAGGGGGGTAGGCAGAACCAAGCAGGATTAGACAGGTATTTCAGGTGATGCAGGGGGGCAAATTACACAGCACAAGCACTGTGCTGTATAACATGCTAGGGTTGTAAAGTTACAAGTTTCTTTTTCCTAAATAGCTGCCTTTACCTCAGTGCAGTCTTCCTTCACTTACCTCATCCTTCGATTTTGCTTTTAAATGTCCTTTTTTCTTCTGAGAAATCCTCACTTCCTGTTCTTCTGTCTGTCACTCCACACAGTAATGCAAGGCTTTCTCCCTGGTGTGGAGTGTTGTACTCGTCCCCTTCCTTGGACTACAGGAGAGTCAGGACACTCTCTACTTAGCAGATAGAGAAAGAAGCTGTGTGTTAGCGGGTGTCCTGACTCTCCTGTAGTCCAAGGGAGGGGGCGAGTACAACACTCCACACCAGGGAGAAAGCCTCGCATTACTGTGGGGAGTTACAGACAGAAGAACAGGAAGTGAGGATTTTGTAGAAGAAATAAGGACATTTAAAAGCAAAATCGAAGGATGAGGTAAGTGAAGAAGGACTGCACCAAGGTAAAGGAAGCTATTTAGGGGAAAATTATTTTACCTTTACAACCCCTTTAAGGGAATAGAGGTGCCTACACATGCCTGCTCGGCCTCACAAGCCCTCCTGTTGCAACCAAATCTCTGGCTGCTCTGAAACTTCTTGGTATGGTCGAATCATGACCATGAAGCTTTGCTCCCTCCCCTTGGTTCATCCCTAAGATTGACAATCGCACTGTAAATAGAAGTGTTGAAGATTTAGGAATGTGCAGAAGTAGTGTATCACAATGCCCTAAGATTTGGCCATATTGTGGAGTTTTGGAGGGCTGCACTTTATACCTGCCATTTTATGAGCCCCATTGCTTTCCAGCAGGACATTTCTACTGAAAACGTGTCTCCAGGTTTAAATATTACCTTGCTGGTATTAAGCTAGCACTAAACTGGTAAATATACTGAAATAGTAAAACTAACCTCCAGATTATTACAATGTGACAAAAGCAAGTGGGTATTTGACAAAGTGGCATAAATGAATACACTGTTGCATCCAAGATAGGCCAAAGACTCTAAAGGAAACATGTATTTGTTGCCTGTATCAGTTATACAGCTGCTTTCTCCAATGCCAAATGACTTGCTCATCTGCTAATTGTTACTATAACAGCTTTCCCACAAGATTTAATAAATGCCACCCGCTGTAATTTTTACTAACCAACAAAAATAGTGGAAAAGCAAATGTGACCACAAAAATACCACAGGATAGTTTAAATACTATAAGTAAATACATGCAGGAAACCTACCATCAAACCACTTTTCATTTCTCTAATTCGCCTTTATTGAGTTTACATACAGTATTTACTATTCTCTTCAGTTGTACTATATATTTTCTCCCTAAACAAATTCCATTTTGTCCATGCATCGTCAAAGATTCCTCAGCATTGTGCTACATTGTTTTGCTGCATCCATCATGGGTAGAGAATTTTCACCTAGCATAATGACATTAGTAATCTTTCTGTTCACTAATCCAGCTTGATGTATCCATTAGTAAGATAAAGTGGTCCTCAAACTGGTTATCAGGCTGTAAATTCTGGTCCGAACACGTGGACTGTAATCAGCTGCATTCTGTTGTTAAGTGGTAATGTAACTAGGAGGCTCCTCGTGTGGTCAGCAGAAGATGTATTTTTGCCTCTTAATACCCTGTTAGGAAGAGAATTATCGCCCGGTGTAGAGGGCATTGAGAGACATCAACAGATGTTATGGATAGAGAGTACTCTCTCTGTTTGTTAAACCTACTTTGATCCCTACATCACAGCTCTGGAAAAAAATAAATGTGTGAAACCTTCAGCCCAAAACTGCTTTTGCAGTCTACAAACAAAAAAAAAAAAGTTTGGGGTACTTTTTTGTTCTCATGGCCATTTTTTTGTTTGCAGAACACACAATGTTACCTTGGAAAAGTATTAACTGTAATGTTGGATATTAGAGTAGATGTAAACTCTAACTGGAACTCTAACTGCATTATAAACAAATGCCATATTTTTCCTTCTAAAAATATTTTTGGGCAATCTTACAAATTAAGCGTTGCCAATCTTAGTCCTTGGAGTCCGTTCTTGTCTACATGCATGTGCTTTAATACAGTGTTTTTCAACTCCAGTCCTCAAGGCACACCAACAGGTCAAGTTTAGGATTTCCCTGCGATGAAATGGCTGTGGTGATTACTAAGGCAGTGAAACTGATCAAATCACCTGTGCAAAATATTGGAAGCCTGAAAACATGGCCTGTTGGTGTGCCTTAAGGACTGGAGTTGAAAAACACTGCTTTAATAGAGGCTGCATGGAGGTGCCTATGATTTCTAATGGTCAAAACAGCATGGCTACTCAGGGCTTGATTTGCTAAAACTTCAGAGTACAAAATCTGGTGCAGCTGTGCATGGTAGCCAATTGGCTTCTAACTTCAGCTTGTTCAATTTAAAGCTTTTGTTACCCCCCCCCCCCCCAAAAAGATCCTGTTCCCTTAAAACTAGTTATACAGCACATTGTTTGTGCTGTGTCATTTTGCCCCCTGTATCACCTAAAAAACCTGGCTGATCCTGCCTGGCTATATCTTCCACCTGTAAACTGACCACAGTATATCATGGCTGCTGGGCCCTGACACTGTGGTCAGTTTACTTGCATCCATCATCCGCAGCCCTGCTCTGTCCTTCTCTGTCCTCTCCTCCATCCTTTGCTCCCTCCCCTACCCCCTGTCTGCTTGTCAGTGCCCACCCCCTCCTGCAGCTCCCATATTCAATATAAAATCATCCCGTTCCCTCTAATATAAGAATAAGTGTCCCTGATCTGTACCTATATCACAGTGTGATCGCGTGATGACTCGTGTCTCTCTCTCTCTCTCTCTCTCCCCCCCGGCTGACGTCAGCGGGAGTGCTCGACCCCCCCCCCCCCCTGCAGCTGTCAGCCGGACAGAGGAGAGAGCAGAGCAGTCATGTGATCGCTGGGAGACGTTGTGCTATAGGTACAGATCAGCATATATTTTTTTTAACATAACACAGGCACAGGGACACTTATTGTTATATTACAGAGAGGATGGGAGGTTTTAAATTATTTGTTTAACCACTTCAGCCCCTGGAGGATTTACCCCCTTAAAGGAGAGAAGTCCTGCCTGAGCTTTTTAGGCGGGGCTTCTCCTATGGGTTACAGGAGTGCAATACGTTTAAAGTCCGCTCTCCGTTGACGTCGCTGCCATCAGTAGAGGCAGCACATCATCCTGACTTCCCAAGATCTGCCAGCTACCTTGATTGCTGCTTCCCGCCCCTCCTCAACTCAGTGCTCCAATGAGCATGGAGAAGCAGTGCGGAGAGACGCTGACTGACAGTCAGGAGCTCTCCTCTCGGAGATCTGTAAAAACCGAGCCATTGGCGGTGTTCGGTGGCTTGGCTCTCGGTGTAGAGATGGCAGGGGACAGATGCAGCATCGGCATCCACCAACGTAAATATGAAAAAAAAAATTAAATGTAACCCCATACTTCTCTTTTTAATGACCAAGCCATTTAACAGTTGGGCAGGCGTGTGAGGCTGTACCAAAATAAATGGTTGATGTGCTTTTTTTCCCTGCAAATAGAGCTTTCTTTTGGTGGTATTTTGAGCACCTCCTGCGGTTTTTATTTTTTTGCGCTATAAACAAAAGGACGACAATTTGGTGGGGGGGAAAAAACGATCTTTTTACTTTCTGCTATAATACATATCCAAAAAAAAGTAAAAAAACTAATTTGGCCAATATGTATTCTGCTACATATTTTTGGTTAAAAAAAATCCCACTAAGCATATATTGATTGGTTTGCGCAAAAGTTATAGAGTCTACAAACTACGGGATAGATTTATGGATTTAAAAAAAAAATCTTTGTTTTTATTGGTAATGGCGGCTATCAGCGATTTTTAGTGCAACATGTGGCATTCCAGCGGACAAATCTGACCCTAAGTGCCGCTTTTTGTTGACCAGTGACACTAATACAGTGATCAGTGCTAAAAAAAAAAATATGCATTGATTACTGTATAAATGACACTGGCAGCGAAGGGGTTAACAGGGGAGATCAAAGGGTTAAATGTGTTCCCTCAGTGTTTCTAACTGTGGGGGAAATACTGAAAGGAACAACACATTGATCGCTGTTCTTAATAGAAACAGATGATCTCCATGTTCTCCCCTGTCAGAATAGGGATCTTCCTTGTTTACATAGGCAGACCCTCTTTCTGCCTCTGTGTGAAGCGATTTCAGATGGCCAGCGGTCATCGGGCCCGCCAGACACGTGCATCATCTCCTCCCTGCAGCGCGCACGTGCTCACACGGTCTATTGCATGAAACAACATACAGGTATGTTTGTGGCGCAATAAAGCTGCCCTGCCACAGTAAATATGCGGTGGGCGGTCCTTAAAGAATGAACCTCTGACCAAACAAAATCTGGAAGCTGATTGGTATCTCAGAGCTGCACCACATTTTGCACTCTCCAGTTTTAGTAAATCATCCCAATGGTCTCCACTGAAAACACATATATGAAAGGGTTGACAAAGCAGGAGAGCAATTGGGAGACCTGGATAGAGTATTGATACCCCATACCTGGAAGTGTCTGAGCCGGGGACCTATGTGGCAAGATCACCAAGTATTATGGCAATAAAGCTTTAGGTTTAAAAAGATTTAAAACCTATTTTGATATTGCATTTACATGTTAAAGGTTACATGAGATCTTAGTGATGGGGTTTGCATTTACTTTACCTATACCCAGTCAAGTGACTGGCCTCAGGTGACACACAGATGAAACAAATCCTCCTACATAAGTTGTCTTGTGTTTTAGTAGCCATGTGTCCTGTACATCCTTGCAAAATTCTGAAATAAAAGGATTTTTCCCAGACTCGCAAAGCAAGGATCAGGGAGCTGCACTTACACATTGTACAAGAGCTCTGAGAGCTGATTGGAGGGAGGCTGCCAATCTGCTAGAGCTCCCTCCCCTGTCGCCTTTTTAGCCATTGGTGTCATAAGTGACTCATGGAGATAAGAGGAGCTAGACAGCAGAGAAAAATTACACTTTCTGGAGAAAGACAAGTAAACCCTATTGAAATATTTGCTTTGTTCAGATTTAATGTCAGAGGTTTACAACCACTTAGTTTTAAAGTCTATGTAAACCCAACATTTCATATCCCTGTTAGGTTCCTGCTTTTCTTAGAGCTAAAGAAGCCTGGGCCATTGTAAAATACAGTACTTGCACACTCTGCGAATTTTACCACTTTGAAAATGCTGAAAGTACAGAAAAATAACAGTTTATCTAATCTATTAGAAATCCAGTTTGCTACTAGCTTCCTTTTTGAGCTTAAAGTTAAAGTTTAAAGCTGAACTTCACCTTTTGATCTACTTTACATGGTTTGTTTGGACCAGCTTGGCCCAAACAAACTTTGTCCCTTGCTAACGTGAGGCTGCTGGATGTGCTGTATAGCGGAGGCTGCATACAGCATACCGCACTGTATGTAGTTGAGACTTCCTGTCTCATACCAGGAACATAATAGTCTATCTGAGCATCACTCAGCCATTCAAAGAAAGTGATGTATTCTAGCCATAAATACAAAGCTTCCTCTGATTGGCTGAGTCAGGCTGATGATGTCACAACCTCTGACTCGGCCAATCGGAGGAAGCTTTGTATTCATTGCTAAAATACATTGCTTTCACTTAATAGCTGAGCACCAATCAGATAGACTCTACTGTGTTCCTTGTATGAGACAGGAATTCTCATCCCGAACTCGAACACCGTGCGGTATGCTGTATGTAGCCCATTTTTTTTTTTTTTAATTTCCCATAATTTCCATTTCATTGACAATGGCCTACAGGACAAATGGAAAGCGTATGTCTTCCCACTAGAGTTGTAGACAGCAGTACAATTATAACAAAGGTTCTATCCCTTCTAAACAAACAAAACGTTTTTGATATGCATAATCTTGAAAGCTGAAGTTTGGGTATGGATATTTTTTGCATGGTTACATTGCTCCAGCTTGGATTAGTTTAGGTATAAATGGTGGTACCTGGAAGATCCACGTGGAAGCTGAAAACCACTGTAGTAGGCACTCCGATTTATAGTAATTGCTGATAGCTTCTGGCTCCCGTTCCGAGTGGCTGTCCTGCTGCTAAGTGAGCACAGGAGGAAATGATAAGCATGTTGTAATTTATGGGTTCAGAGCTGTCATCTCCTAGCTGCATGATCTGCACTTGATTAGCTTTATTAGAGTGCAGGAGAGGGATTAGGGGTAATAGACGCCTGATGTCTCATTACCAAGAACCTGCCCTTTCATATATCGCATAGCAGATTTGTCAACCCCCTATATTATCAAAACAAACTTAGGATATGTTCACCCTAACATTAAAATCTCTACAGCTACAGACATCCACGATCTAACATTAACCTATCTAAGATTTGACATGTTTGGTATCTATCTATTTAATGCAACCCCCATTGTTTATATATTACTTAAACTTGGGTAATACATTGTGTTTGTGTGCACTAAAATAAACTTTAGTGCATCATTCACTGAAAATATGGGGTTGATAAATAGTTGCACTAATGTCATGTGATCTAAAAAAAATACCTACCACCATTTTATTCTCCAGGGTCTTTGCTTTCAGAAAATATATATAACCTTTTGGAGTTTTACCTAATCTTCAAACCTAAAATGTACATTTTAGCATGTGCAAAAAAAATTAAAAAACGTTCTGGCTACAGTGCAGTTAGAGCACTCCATGCTTCTGTTTATTGAAACTGCTGTTTTTAAATCTCCCCTCTTGCCACACAGGTCACACTTGTGCCACTTAAGCACTATTTTGCTTTGCAATATTTGAAATGAAATAGTTGGCACTGTAGACTTTAAAGAGGGACAACAACTTCTATTCGAACAATGGCACGGGAAACTGAAACCTGCAAGCAGCGTGGGAAAGTGGGACATTTAACAGCAGTGGTTCCAGCACTTAGAATTGCCTCCCTAAATGCTACTGCTTAACCTTTGTTACATTCTATAAAATGTATCCATGGTAGGTTTGGTCTGCTTGACCTTCTATATGCTATGGTTATATTGGTTCTTCATAAGAGCATTTTGTTGAAATGCATTGTGGCCAAGAGTTGGAAAGGACTATATATAAATTACACACACAGTACGGAAAGTATTTAGACCCCCCATTTTTTCACTCTGTTATATTGCAGCCATTTGCTAAAATCATTTAAGTTCATTTTCCCTCATTAATGTACACACAGCACCCCATATTGACAGAAAAACACAGAATTGTTGACATTATTCCAGATTTATTAAAAAAGAAAAACTGAAATGTCACATGATCCTAAGTATTCAGACCCTTTTCTCAGTATTTAGTAGAAGCACACTTTTGATCTAATACAGCCACAAGTCTTTTTGGGAAAGATGCAACAAGTTTTTCTCACTTGGATTTGGGGATCCTCTGCCATTCCTCCTCGCAGATCCTCGCCAGTTCTGTCAGGTTGGATGGTAAACTTTGATGAACAGCCATTTTTAGGTCTCTCCAGAGATGCTCAATTGGGTTTAAGTCAGGGCTCTGGCTGGGCCATTCAAGAACCGTCACAGAGTTGTGAAGCCACTCCATCGTTATTTTAGCTCTGTGCTTATTGTCTTGGATGGTAAACCTTAAGCCCAGTCTGAGGTCCTAAGCACTCTGGAGAAGGTTTTCATCCAGGATATCCCTATACTTGGCCGCATTCATCTTCCCCTCGTTTGCAGCCAGTCGTCCTGTACCTGCAGCTGAAAAACACCCCCACGGCATGATGCTGCCACCACCATGCTTCACTGTTGGGACTGTATTGGACAGGTGATGAGAAGTGCCTGGTTTTCTCCACACATACCGCTTAGAATTAATGCCAAAAAGTTCTATCTTGGTCTCATCAGACCAGAGAATCTTATTTCTCACTATCTTGGATTCCTTCAGGTGTTGTGTTTTTTTTTTGTTTTTGTTTTTTTTTAGCAAACTCCATGGAGGCTTTCATGTGTCTTGCACTGAGGAGAGGCTTCCGTCGGGCCACTCTGCCATAAAGCCAGACTGGTGGAGGGCTGCAGTAATGGTTGACTTTCTGCAACTTTCTCCCATCTCCTGACTGCATCTCTGGAGCTCAGCCACAGTGATCTTTGGGTTCTTCTTTACCTCTCTCACCAAGGCTCTTCTCCCCCGATAGCTCCATTTGGCCGGACGGCATCCCAAACATCTTCCATTTAAGGATTATGGAGGCCACTGTGCTCTTAGGAACCTTAAGTGCAGCAGAATTTTTTTCGTAACCTTGGCCAGATCTGTGCCTTGCCACAATTCTCTCTGAGTTCTTCAGGCAGTTTCTTTGACCTCATGATTCTCAATTGCTCTGACATGCACTGTGAGCTATAAGGTCTTATATAGACAGGTGTGTGGCTTTCCTAATCAAGTCCAATCAGTATAATCAAACACAGCTGGACTCAAATGAAGGTGTAGAACCATCTCAAGAATGATCAGAAGAAATGTACAGCACCTGAGTTAAATATGAGTGTCACAGCAGTGTCACAGCAAAGGGTCTGAATACTATACCATGTGATATTTCAGTTTTTCTTTTTTTTAATAAATCTTCAAAAATGTCAACAATTCTGTGTTTTTCTGTCAATATGGGGCGGTGTGTGTACATTAATGAGTAAAAAAATTAACTTAAATGATTTTAGAAAATGGCTGCAATATAACAGAGTGAAACATGTAAGAGGGTCTGAATACTTATATGGGGGTCCACTAAGGAGGGGTGTAGGGAGTTTAGGTATGACCTAGTAGACCTCTGATGCTTGCTTCCTCCTTACTTCCCTGTAGATTGGGAGCAAAAGCTGTTAAGCCTGCGCTGCAGCCAAGATTTGTTTGCTATGAACCCTATTTGCAACATAAATTGTAAAAAGGTGAAATGTTAATAAACTTATCACTTTAGATTTAAAGTGGTTTCAAACCTCTGTCGTGAAATCTAAACAAAGCACATCTATCTGTAGTGTTTACTTTGTCTCTCTCCAAAGCTCCGATTCTCTCTCTCTCTGGTGCTTCTTTCCTCTTATCAGCTTTCATCAGTCACTTGTGAGTTTTCCCAACACATGAGATCAAATTTGAGCTCCGCACACAGCTTGCCTATTCAGAACACTCAGCTCAGTATCCTTTCTTTGTTTCTGTGATGTGTGGAGGTGGGGTGTGTCCCTTTCCTCCAATCGTCTCTCGCACACTGTAACTGCAGCTCTCCACCCCCTCTTCTTTGCTCCTGACAGATATAGAAGGATTGTATTATGATTTACGTGTTGAGTGTGGGGGTTGGCTGAGGAGGGGAGTGGAGAGTTTAGGTATGAGCTAGTAGACCTCTGCTGAATCCTCCCTTCCTCCTCCCTCCCTCCCTCCTTCCTCCTCCCTCCCCTTCCTTCCCTCTTCCCTCCCTTCCTTCTCGTAGATTGAGAGCTCAAGCTGCTTACCTGATGCTGCAGCCAGTATTTGACAGCTCTGATCCCAAAAGAGCTTAGAGCAGTGGTTCTCAACCCGGGGGTCGGGACCCCCTCGGAGGTCAAATTATGATTTGCCAGGGGTCCCCGAATCCTGGGCTGTTCTTGAAGCCCGCACCACTCTCCCTGCCTTTTTGTGGCTGCCCAGCTGGGCTGTCCCTGGAGCCCGTGGCCTCCTACTCAGCTTCTTCGCAGTCGCCCATTCAGTTCACAGCATGGGTGGGGGGGAAGAGGCTAGAGGTCAGCTGACTGGTGAGGAATGTGAAGTGGGAGGGGCTGAAGGAGACCCTATCTCCTGATTCCGGCATAGGTGCCATTTCTACGAGATGCCACAAAGTCGGAGGCACAGTGAGTAACACTACCTGTGATTATAGTTACCATTAAAAGTCCTCACAACAGTTCTCAGATCAGCAGGTGACCTTGTTCAAGAGAACCTAATCCACTCATCCCACCAAGGAGTAAGAGAAGAAATAAAAATAAAGAATACATGGAAGGGAGAGGAAAAGAGGGGTGGAACAAAGAAAAAGGGAGAGAAAGAACAAGAAAGACGGCTAGAGAGACTCGATCCAACTAGGAGAACAAAGAGTAGTAAATCTGAAAATGTAGCATAAGGGGTTTTAATACTGTACGAGTGGAAGGGACTCAGGGAGCGCTAAATGTCTGTGGGTTAGGGGCGCAAATTACTTATCTTGCTCCGGGTGCTGACAACTAGGGTTGTCCCGATACCGATACTAGTATCGGTATCGGGTCCGATACCGAGTATTTGCGGGAGTACTTGTACTCCCGCAAATACCCCCGATGCCTAATCCGGATACTTTTTTTTTTTTTTTTCGGAGTGGGGGCGGAATGGGGGCGGAGAGAGGGCAGAGAGTGGGCGGAAAGGGGGCGGGAACCGATCGCAGAGGAGACTGAGGGGGCAGCGAGGAAGGCGGACTGGAGGCGGAGAGGAGGCGGAGAGGAAGCGAAGAAGAAAGCGGAGAGCAGAGCAGTCCCCAGGTATGTATAAAATCACACTGGATCATTGGAGAGCTGCTTCTGCTGCCGCTGCCGCCGCCGTCTAGCTGTTCGGCGCTTAAGCCAGGGAACATAACAGCTTTCATTTGAATAGCTGCTGTTCCCTGCCGCGCGTCGTCATGGCCCCTCCCCCTTGTCGGGCGCTTTTCCCAGGATTGGACAGGTGATCTGTCTATCAAAGTGCCCGGACAAGGGGGAGGGGCCATGACGACGCGTGGCAGGGAACAGCAGCTATTCAAATGAAAGCTGTTATGTTCTGCTGAGCGTCGAACAACTAGACGGCGGGGGAGACATAACTGCATATGAGGGGGGAGACATGGCTTCATATGGGGGGCAGACATGACTGCATATGAGGGGGGAGTTATGGCTGCATTTGGGGGGAGACATGGCTGCATATGGGGGGGGACTGCATATGAGGGGGAGACATGGCTTCATATGGGGGGAGACATGACTGCATATGAGGGGGGAGTTATGGCTGCATTTGGGGGGAGACATGGCTGCATATGGGGGGTGACTGCATATGAGGGGGAGACATGGCTTCATATGGGGGGAGACATGACTGCATATGAGGGGGGAGTTATGGCTGCATTTGGGGGGAGACATGGCTGCATATGGGGGGGGACTGCATATGAGGGGGAGACATGGCTTCATATGGGGGGCAGACATGACTGCATATGAGGGGGGAGTTATGGCTGCATTTGGGGGGAGACATGGCTGCATATGGGGGGGACACAAGGCTGCATTTGGGGCGCATTGCTGCATTTTAAAAAAAGTATCGGTATTCGGAATCGGCGAGTACATAAAAAAAAGTATCGGTACTTGTACTCGGTCCTAAAAAAGAGGCATCGGGACAACCCTACTGACAACCCACGATACAAAAATAAATTTTACTGTTGGGGGTCCCCACAACTTGGGAAATTTTATCAAGGGGGAAAAGTTGAGAACCACTGGCTTAGAGTAAAGTGCTTTTGGGTGCGTTCAGCCTAATAGAGATTAGTGAACTGCAGGTTGTGATCTTACATTCCCCATCGCAATTCCAAACTGCAGTCCTAGGTTCACAGATAAGCGAGTCTGGAGACCAAAGAGGGAATTGGAAGAAGCCTCTGTAGGGTTTTCTTTAGAGATTTGTGCTAGGTAGCCACTGAAAACGGCTGGCTAAAATGCCCAACAAACTACCTTAGCGAGAACACTGATAATGGTTTAATGCTGCTGTGCTTCCTGAATTCTTCCAGTGTTCTGGAATGGCTTGCATTAAAGGGCCCGATTTTATTTTCTACAGCAAAAAAAACTGTAAAGTCCAATAAACCTGAGAAAAGTATAACCCATTTAGAAAATGTGTTACTCACTAGAATGGGTCATAATGTAGCAAGTACTTTTTGAGAAACCTTTTTATCTGTATCAATAGCTGTGCCATGTATACTCCATTGGTGAGGGCAATAACCCACTCCTTTGTTCCTGGGTGTTCTAGTGTACCTGCTCCCTCATGTTGCTGTACTCGCATAATAAAGTACAAAGAAATAAAAAATGAATGGGTGTAGTCAACTCGCCTCCTAATGGGACCCAGCAATTGTTTTATCTTGGGAACTGAATGTCAGAAATCTCATTAAAGTCCATGAGAGAGTTACACATGGTAACTCACCAGCATCTTACAGAACCTTGAATATTGGGTTTTGGATTACCTGACCCTTCTTAGTGAGGGATGCATTCTGCGGCAGTGTATTTCTGTTTTTTTTTTTTCTTGCCATTATCAATTGGAAACCAGTAGATTTCACAAAGCAAAAGTAGTGTTTTGTCTTTTGAAACCAGGCAGATTTTCCCTTTTTTATCTTGCATGTGTAGGTAAAAAGAGCAATATATGGGCAACCTTTTTATTTGGTATACTAGATCATTGCCTCCATCACAGACTAGCAAATTTGGAAACTGTTTGTGCTGCCGAGTGAGCAGGCTCATTTGTTTGGAACTACAGACAACTATAAGTTACCTTTTACACCATTATTATTTGTATCTTTGTATAAGGTTCAACTGGTATTTTTTTTTTTTTTTGTTCTGCCTCCCCAATCTTGGCATTGAAAGTGTGATCTATAATTGATCCAGTTGTTGCAAGATGGCTATAACTTGGTCTCGGTAGATTTGGCAGCTAGGGACGATCCAAATGACACCTTGCAGATCGTAGAAAGCTTTAATCTAAAATTTGCGCAGATTAGAGCAGAGGAATATCAGATGGGTCTGGCTCTGGCAGTATATAGATGTTCAGAAAAGAAGATACAGACACACTGAAGAGGGGACAGAGCTAATGATACAGAGCATCTACTATCTACAGAGTGAGGTAGGGACAAGATTATTAAAGGAAAACAGATGATAGTATACCTAGATTTAGTGTTGACCCATTACTTCACTTTTTTGTTTTTTTGTTTATAGAGAAAACAATTTCTGGTATTTTATAGGTACACTCAAAGTGCCCGTTAACCTAAACTATGCAAGTTGGAATGAGCATTACTCAATTATTTAGTATTGAATTGCCTAACTTTCTCTTTTATTATCGCTTTATCTCCTCTATAAAAAAGGAAAAAAAAAAACTCCAAGAGTCCCAACTGCTTTTATCTTCTGCATGACAATGCTGTGCCTTTGCAGAAGTTAACTACAGCATTGTCGATCCTACATCTCCTTGAATCTGTGTATTGTATAGCATGCCTTGTCTATGCAGGGTATACTCTCCCTTTCTATGTACTTGCATCACAGGCAGGAATGCCTGTAAAGCAGTGTACAGTAATGAATTGACAGCAGCTCAAGTTAAGACACTTGCTGTCATCCAGTCCAGCAGTTACAATGCACTGCACCCTCTCTTAATGCTGGTAGACCACAAAAATAGATGTTGGTCCTATGACCACTAATAAAACTATGTAGTCTTACATTTGCATGCTATAGAGTAAGTTTACAAAGGTCTATATTGGGTCATCACAAATTTAAATACACTGTGCTTGGCTAATAAGTAAATCCAAATTAAAAGATATAAATCAGACATAAAAATGATATAAAGTCCCACAATTGTAAAAAAAAAAAAAATATGTGCTTGTGTTTAAATTTCTAACGGACACATCGGTGCTCCACTGCTTGTTGTTCAGACCAGGTGCCCCACATGAATGGAAACTCACCCTAAATGTTGACTACCTATCTCTAGTGTGGTCACTTGCGCTTTTGACCCCTGGATGATATCTTTTCTGGCAGACTACTCTGCAGGTATTCTTCCAATGGTAGGGAGAAAAATGACTGGGTGGAGCTCATTGTGAAAAAAAAAGTTTTATTTGTTAAAAATTCCAGTAATTGAACGTAGGAACACTCGTAGGTTGCTTTGCCTATATCCTGACACCCATGTCTTCAGCATGTGTATGTCAAGGGAAATGATCCGGATAGCATCCATTGGATGTCACTTAATTGTTTTGGTTCCCTGGATTTATTTTGTTGGGCGGATATGGTGTCACAATGATGCGATCAAGCCTCTCGACACCACATCCGCCCGAGGAATTCACATCCATGTGGAGCACCTGGTCTGAACAGTGAAGCGACGATTTGTCTGTTTGAAATTGGAGCACGAGCACACATTTTTTTATTTTTTTTTTCCACAATTGTGGGTCTTCGTTTATATCATTTTTATGTCTGATTTAAATATTTTTGATTTGGATTTACTAATTAGCCATGCAAGGTGTTTGTTTAAATTTAAGTTGTAGTGTTGCTGTTGAGCTCACATTTACACTGCTGCTGGTTATTTTTTGTCGCATATTCCTGTATTTACTGCCTTTGTGCTAAGTTATTTGTTTTTATCTATATTGGGAACATGAAATAACCCATTTAAGTGTAAGCACGAACAGAGCAGACCTTTTTGCCAATTCCAGTAGTTGCTGACCTGAAATTCTGGACAAGACCTGACCTCAAGCCAGGAAGTCTCAAGCTCTCATATTTGCTCAAGACAGGAATTTACATTTTACCTAGCTTTTCCCAAGCCAGGTATTAAAGAATTCCCTGCTTTGCTCAAGCCAGACATTAGCAAGCTCCCAGATTTACCCAAGCCAAGCATTAACAAGTTTCCATCTTTGCCCATGCCAAGGATTTACAAGTTCTAGTCAGAAATGTACAGGTTCCCGGCTTTGCCTAAGCCAGGGATTCACAAGCTTCCATCCTTGCCTACCTAAAAATCTAAGAGTGGCATGTGTCAGAACAAAAACGTTTCAAAATCTATTGTAGATGTACCAGGGTCCAGGTCTAATAAACAGCCAGTTCACTAAAGAGTCAGCTGTGTTCTGGCCTTTAAGCAATGACCAGACCAAAACTCTAGGCTCCCAGTTGGGGACGACTCCACCCTGCAGACAGATGGTCTAGGTATTGGAGTCAGTAGGGCTTTAGCTAGGAGAGAGAGGTTGGAGCCAGTGTAGCACGAGGCTACTAGCTGTATGCACGGAGGGGCTAAGAGTCTGGTCTGTGGGACTCAAAAACAGATGTTGGTCTTGTGACCACTAAAAAAACTATGTATTCTTGCAAGGAAATCTTCGGTTTGTTTTGAACTTTATTTTAAATACAAGTGTGCAAAACCAGCCCTGAAACGGAGAAAAGCGAGTGTTGGAGTCCTTAAAGGAACACTAAAGCACCCTTTAAAATAACAAACATGTTATACTTGCCTTTACTGTGCAGCTCGTTTTGCACAGAGTGTCCTCGAATCCTGTCTTCTAGGGTCCCTCGACGGCTGTGTCGGCTCCTCTTCGCAAAAGCTTTCCACCTTCATGCGAGCAAGCATGGTGGAAAGCTTTTGCAAGCGCGCTCCCGTGATACAGTGGCGGGCATAGTCGCAAACTGTACCACTCGGCACCGCCCCCCGGTGCGCCGTGTCATCGGATGTGATTGACAGCAGCACCAGCCAATGGCTACGCTGCTATGAATCCGTCCAGCCTAGCCAATCAACGGCCAGGCTGGGAACTGAAGAGGATCACAAGGACGCGCGCGGGACTTTCGAGGGGTGAGGTAAGTAAAACGGGGGTTCGGGGGGGGGGGGGCGGTACCGTTGGACGTTTTTTCACCTTAATGCATAGGATGCATTAGGGTGGAAAAAACATTCACCTTTACAACCTCTTTAAAGCTCTACAATTGGAGTGAACCTCTGACTATTGGTTGTACTTGGAGTTCCCTTAAAGTATAACAAAAAACAAAACTTTTTTTTTTTTTGGATAGAGTGGAGAGGAATTATGTCAGTTTTTAGTGCTCTCTGTGCCCCCGTTAAGGAGATTCACCCCTCTGTCTGCCCAGTGTCTGTCAAAGAAGCCGTTTGTAGTATTTGCTAGAACATATTTTGTTATTTAAACCATTATATCAGCTATAACAGCCCTCAAAATTTCCACTCGCCTACTAGCATTTGGCGAGTGGATTTAAGCTGGGGGCGAGTGATGACAGGGCTGCATGACCAATCTCCCTCCAATCTGTGCCTACACTTAGAGTCCCGATGAGATTGGCGGCAGAAGAGGAAAGGTGCATGCTCCGGAAAAGTAGTCTGGTGAGCCGCGCACAGGCAGAGCAGTACACAGGTGCTCTCCTTACAATTCTCATTAAGCCATTGGACCTAACAGTATGACCTCTCTGAGCCTGCCCCCCTCCTCCGACCAATGTAGCTGGAGAGCAGAAAGTAATGAGTGAGGTGGAGGATTGGGAAAATTACCACTCCAGTGCAGCACTCACTGAAAGTTGCCCTGACATGAGAGCGGCAGCCTTCCAGTTTGTGCAGTTTTCTTCTCCTTGTGCTCTATGTAGGTGTCCAACAGTTCAGCCTGAGCACTGTGAACAGACTGGTCTTAATGTGTGCTGTGCGGTGTCGGTGTGCGCTGTGCTATCATGTCAATGGCTGTGCAGTTGTGTGGATCTCAGCGCTGGATTGTACTCCCTCCTGCTGTGCTGCAGCTCCTCTCCTCACTGTCAGCCTGGATAAAAGGGGGAAGTGGGGACATGCAAGCGTGGAGCCGCACACATAGGCTCCTGATGATGAGATGAATGGGAGAGAGAGAGAGAGGATGGATGGGAGTTGCAGAGCAGACAGAAAGAGAATGGGGAAGAGACCCAGTTCTAGTGCCCTGTCCCTCTGGTCTGCCCCCAGTGCCCTGTCCCTCTGGTCTGCCCCCAGTGCCCTGTCCCTCTGGTCTGCCCCCAGTGCCCTGTCCCTCTGGTCTGCCCCCAGTGCCCTGTCCCTCTGGTCTGCCCCCAGTGCCCTGTCCCTCTGGTCTGCCCCCAGTGCCCTGTCCCTCTGGTCTGCCCCCAGTGCCCTGTCCGATTTTGTTAAAGTTGTGGTTGGTAATATTTAATTTTGTAACTTGATTCTGCATAAAACATTTAACAGTGTCATTCCATGAGATAATCTATGAAGGCGTGTTTACGGGTGCAAATAGGCGCAGGGCAGTGTATGAATTAGGTGGGGCAACTGGTGGCGAGTAACTCTTGAGGCCTGGCTAGTAGCTCAGGACTTGAAATTTTGAGCCCTGAGCTATAATATACAAATATTTTAATCCCAGGGCCTATTGTCATTATTGTTAGTGTGCTATGTAATGATGATCACACTGATGGTTATTTTAATCATCAAAAGCTCCCCCCACTTGCCTACTCGCCAGACTGCATCCTTCTGTACTTTGTATATTGCCAAGAAGTGTGATCTAGCTTGCCATGTGCTCTGTGAAGCCACATGGCTCAGTGGCAGCTAGGTCCTGCTTACAAGAAGTCTTATGATCAGGTGTGTTTTTGAGTCTATCGGCAAAACATCTTGGGTACCAGGGGACTTTTGCTAGTCAACATGGTGACCTGGTTATCCCGATTTGGTCATCCCTGTCTTAATATGCACATTTGTTAAAGTAATTTACTTTGATCATCTCTGCGGTTTTTATTTTTTGCGCTATAAACAAAAATAGAGCGACTATTTTGAAAAAAATGCTATATTTTTTACATTTTGCTATAATAAATATCCCCAAAAAAGATATAAAAAAACATTTTTTTCCTCAGTTTAGGCCGATACGTAATCTTCTACATATTTTTCGTTAAAAAAAAATCGCAATTAGCGTTTGATTGGTTTGCGCAAAATTTATACCGTTTACAAAAAAGGGGGTCGTTTTTTATGGCATTTTTATTATTATTATTTTTTTACTAGTAATGGCGGCGATCAGCGTTTTTTTTCGGTACTGCGATATTATGGCGGACACATCGGACACTTTTGACACATTTTTGGGACCATTGGCATTTTTTTAGCGATCAATGCTATAAAAATGCATTGTATTACTATAAAAATGCCATTGGCAGTGAAGGGGTTAACACTAGGGGGCAGGGAAGGGGTTAAGTGTGTTCCTGGGTGTGTTCTAACTGTAGGGGGGGTGGCCTCACTAGGGGAAATCACTGATCTTCTGTTCATACATTGTATGAACAGAAAATCAGCATTTACCCCGCTGACAGGAACGAGAGCTGTGTGTTTACACACACAGCTCCGGTTCCCCGCTCTGTAACGAGCAATCGCGGGTGCCCGGCGGCGATCGTACCCGCCAGGCACGCGCGCGGGACTCGGGGGGGGCGCGCGGGCGCAGCCGGCCGCGCGCCCTACAAGCTGCTAAAGGGAGGACGTAGAGCTACGTGCTCCCGCGTAGCAGTGCCACCGTCCCGCAGTAATATGACGGCGGGCAGTCGGCAAGTAGTTAAACCTAAAGTATGTGTAAAAGGATTAAAAAAATAATAAGAATAAGCCTCTTATACTTACCTCCTCTGTGCAATGTTTTTACACAGAGCAGCCCCAATCTTCTTCTGGGGTTCCCCGCCAGCACTCTTGCTTGCTATGGGGGTCCTTGTGGGTTTATTTCCAAGCCATGCTTTGTGTTCATAGATGGCTCCCGCAGATGCCTCCATGGCCAGTACTGCTGCTCTAGGGAACAGTGCTTTGTGTTCATAGATGGCTCCCGCAGCTGCCTCCATGGCCAGAACTGCTGCTCTAGAGCGCAGTGCTGGATCGAGATTGGGCTCAGGTAAGTATAGGGAGATCTTTAGGAAAGATGCACACAGAAGGTTTTTTCACCTTTTAATGTGCATGTAAACTCCATTCATAAAATCTGACCGGGGCACATATATCTGTAGTGTTTACTTATCTCTCTCCAAAGCCCCAAGTCCTGTGTCTTTCTGTTGCTCCATTCCACTGTTATCAGCATGATATTTTCTAGCAAGCTCTCCGACACAGGAGAAAAAAGCAGTTTGAAATTTGTGTTGGGGAAGTAACTTGGAGACCTATAAGCAGAGAGCTTGTCTATTCACAACTAAGATCTGCACCTTTCTTCATTCCTCTGCCTATGTGGAGAGGGGAGGGGGTGGTCTAACACCTATACCAACTTCCCTGTAAATAAGATGCATATACTTACCTATTCTCTGTGCAATCTGGTTCAGGGGAAAAGGAGCGACAGCCGACAAGAGATGTCCCATAGTAAGCTTATGTGTGACATCACCGCCCAGGCATTCCATTCTTTGTTGATGCTCTCCTCCATTAAAGCTGGCTGCAGGGAGGATCATGTGACTGGACTGGAGTTCTCTGATAATAGGTAAATTATATGCATCTTCCTTTCACTGTTAAGCCCCCTTTCACACTTGTACGACTTCAAAGTCGCACGATTTTACCGCGATTTTGCGGCCACGATTTTGCCGCGATTTCAATGAATGCCTGTGTAAGCGGCATCAAAAATCGGACCAAAGTAGTGCAAGGACTACTTTGAAGTAGGCACAACTTAAAGTTGTGCCAGTATGAATGGTGTTCATTGAAAATAATGGAGAATGACTTGTCATACGATTTTGCAGTCCAAAATTGTGTGACAAGTCGTAGAAGTGTGAAAGGGGACTTGGTCTGTATGTGTTAAAAGGGAGTGAGAGTTTTAAAGGCCGAGTTCACCTTTGTTCACTTTTTTTTTCTAAATTCCAGCTCCCCTATGTACCAATATAATTAATGTACTTATTTTGCAAAAATTAAACCGCTTTCCCTTAATTCTACACAGGCTTGCCTCACTCTCTTCATGGCTGTTTAAAAACACTGCTTGATTACTTCTGCCTTACTTCCTGGTCAGACTTTAGGTCATGACACAGGAAGATGTTGACCAGCTCATAAAAACACACCATACATCTACCCTCAGCTGGTCAACTCCTTCCTGTGTCATGACCTAAAGTCTGCCCAGAAATGAATGCTATATTGGTATGCAGGGGAGCTGGAATTTAGAAAAAAATGTAATTTTGGCCTTTAAAGTGGTTGTAAACCCACTTTTTTTTACTTTTACCTACAGGTAAGCCTATAATAAGGCTTACCTGTAGGTATAAAGAATATCTCCTAAACCTGTACGGTTTAGGAGATATTACCCCCGCAATGCGCCGCTGATTGCAGCGGCGCATGCGCAGGGGGAATCCACGGCGAAAGGACCGGCATCCGCCGGACCCTGGCCGGATTTAAATCGCTCGCGCGGGAGTGACATCATCGCCGCTCCAGCTAATCACAGCGCTGGAGCGGCGATACCCGGAAGACACGCCGAGTCAAGATGAGATCTAGCTCGGCGTGCACCAGGTAAGTATTTCATAATGAGCTAATATGCGGTGCATATTAGCTCATTATGGCTTTCCCCTTGCAGGTCTAAAAAAAAAAAACGCTTTAAGCTTAGTTAGTTCTAGCCTTGAATTCCACCTTAATGCAGTAGACAGATCTGTAAAGGCAAGTGTTTAGCATATTGCTCCCCTCCCTACACTCCCTTTCCTCTCCCTGCAGGCAAGTATGCATTGGCAATGGCTACAATTCTTCATACATTCAAGAGCTAACCCACAAAATGCCTGCAGAAAGTGGGGTTTTGAGGGGTCTGGGACACTCCTGATTGAATTGGAGGGGATGCAGAGCACCCTGCATAGCCCTACTTCTGGTGAAAGCTGTAGGCTGCAGTTCTAGAAGCCTGGTGATGTCATGGTGGCAAAACGATTGCAAATCTACATAAAAGAAAAGGGTGCGCAAGGGAGACTTTGGGAGCTTTTTATTATCTTGTCCGCTTGGTAATTTATCTGCGATGTGGGGGAACAAAGCCCAGCTAGTCTCCCCCACCTCGCCGCACTGCAAACCGTGGCTGGTGACTGGCCAAGCAATCATCTGGGACCTGTGACGTGTCCCAGATGATTGCCGAGAGGGAGGGGGGAGAGGAACTTCTTCCGGCGCTGCGGTGCCCGGGGAGGAAGTGGGAGCTAGAACCCTCTAAAAAGTGGGCTCCCCTCAAAAAATAAAAAAAAATAAAAAAATGTGGCATGTCAGGGGGTCACCTTTACTTAAAGAGGAAGTTACATTTTTGGGTGGAACTCTGCTTTTAAGAGTAGTTTCACTATGTTTGCATTAGCAGTTCGCAGGCTGTTTTTGTGTCTTGCCTAACTAATGTTGCTGTTGAACACAACAGACAGGCACGTAATATTTCATAATGTTAATCACACATTTCACAGTAAATGTCAAGCATTTCACCAGGATTTATTAAGAATGAGAACCTTCTATACCAATGTAATGCAATATCGTAGTAGAATTTTATAGATCAAGAATTGGGAAAAACTCTTTATGCTCTAGATTTCACTGTTTGTTGGGAAATAAAATAAATAAATATTTAATTTTTTATTAAGGTATTAAATGAGTGAAGATTGATGACCTTGTGAAACCCCTTGAGCAGCATGTGTTGGTGATTTTTTAATCATCTCTGGACGCATACAGTGCGGAAAATAAGTATTTGAACACCCTGCTATTTTGCAAGTTCTCCCACTTGGAAATCATGGAGGGGTCTGAAATTGTCATCGTAGGTGCATGTCCACTGTGAGAGACATAATCAAAAAAAAAAAAAATTCCAGAAATCACAATGTATGATTTTTTTAACTATTTATTTGTATGATACAGCTGCAAATAAGTATTTGAACACCTGAGAAAATCAATGTTAATATTTGGTACAGTAGCCTTTGTTTGCAATTACAGAGGTCAAACGTTTCTTGTAGTTTTTCACCAGGTTTGCACACACTGGAGGAGGGATTTTGGCCCACTCCTCCACACAGATCTTCTCTAGATCAGTCAGGTTTCTGGGCTGTCACTGAGAAACATGGAGTTTGAGCTCCCTCCAAAGATTCTCTATTGGGTTTAGGTCTGGAGACTGGCTAGGCCACGCCAGAACCTTGATATGCTTCTTACAGAGCCACTCCTTGGTTATCCTGGCTGTGTGCTTCGGGTCATTGTCATGTTGGAAGACCCAGCCTCGACCCATCTTCAAAGCTCTAACTGAGGGAAGGAGGTTGTTGCCCAAAATCTCGCAATACATGGCCCCGGTCATCCTCTCCTTAATACAGTGCAGTCGCCCTGTCCCATGTGCAGAAAAACACCCCCAAAGCATGATGCTACCACCCCCATGCTTCACAGTAGGGATGGTGTTCTTGGGATGGTACTCATCATTCTTCTTCCTCCAAACACAGTTAGTGGAATTATGACCAAAAAGTTCTATTTTGGTCTCATCTGACCACATGACTTTCTCCCATGACTCCTCTGGATCATCCAAATGGTCATTGGCAAACTTAAGACGGGGCTTGACATGTGCTGGTTTAAGCAGGGAAACCTTCCGTGCCATGCATGATTTCAAACCATGACGTCTTAGTGTATTACCAACAGTAACCTTGGAAACGGTGGTCCCAGCTCTTTTCAGGTCATTGACCAGCTCCTCCCGTGTAGTCCTGGGCTGATTTCTCACCTTTCTTAGGATCATTGAGACCCCACGAGGTGAGATTTTGCATGGAGCCCCAGTCCGAGGGAGATTGACAGTCCATGTTTTAGCTTCTTCCATTTTCTAATGATTGCTCCAACAGTGGACCTTTTTTCACCAAGCTGCTTGGCAATTTCCCCATAGCCCTTTCCAGCCTTGTGGAGGTGTACAATTTTGTCTCTAGTGTCTTTGGACAGCTCTTTGGTCTTGGCCATGTTAGTAGTTGGATTCTTACTGATTGTATGGGGTGGACAGGTGTCTTTATGCAGCTAATGACCTCAAACAGGTGCATCTAATTAAGGATAATAAATGGAGTGGAGGTGGACATTTTAAAGGCAGACTAACAGGTCTTTGAGGGTCAGAATTCTAGCTGATAGACAGGTGTTCAAATACTTCTTTGCAGCTGTATCATACAAATAAATAGTTAAAAATTCATAAATTGTGATTTCTGGATTTTTTTTTTTTTGATTATGTCTCTCACAGTGGACATGCACCTACGATGACAATTTCAGACCCCTCCATGATTTCCAAGTGGGAGAACTTGCAAAATAGCAGGGTGTTCAAATACTTATTTTCCGCACTGTATAATGGGTTTAGCTAAATGATGCTTCAGTGTTCTTTTGAAAGTTCAAGCTAAAGTAACATGCTAAATGCGGTTACCCGTGCCTTAAAATTAACCTGCTAACCATATACAAACTATTAACAATTTTTAACCAGAAACCTTTTTCGCAGTGTGCCTGTTTTTCTTTATCCTTCACTAAGTGACGCAGTTTTCATTTACAGAGAGATGATTAGTTTTAAAAAAGCATTTTTTGCCTAACTTCTCTTCTGGGTCACAGGAGTGCAGGTATTTCTGCTAAAGCCTGCTGTTCAGTCTCTGGATGTTTCCCATCAATAATGTCAGGATCCACCCAGATGCCTGATCTGCATCTGGTTCAGCCTCTCAGTGCACCACAGAGGCCCTGAGCTTGCTGCCCCCCAGCCTGGCACTCCAGTGAACGCTGGAGAGGCAGAGCAGATAGCGCTGACTGATAGTCATGACCCTCTGTTCAATGAAGGGCAACAACTGAGTGATCAGTGGTCATGTTATTGCTCAGTGCTTGGCCTTAGAGCCAGTAGGGGACAGCATTGCTACTTCACTTGGTGCAAGTAAATCTCCCATGGAAATACTCTATGGGGCATATCCTGACCTTTTCTGTAATCAAGCCTGGATCTTCATTTATCTTCATTTATCCCTAAGTTCGATCACAAGACAGACTTCTGCCCTTGCAATCTAATGCCAAAGACCACTGGCCTCTATTCTGGTTAAAACTTTTCTACAGGATCTCTCTCCTGTAGTTTCTTCTATTCAGCCTTCTGTCACTTCATGGGATTTAAATCTGGTCCTCCCAGCTCTTTCAAAATTCTCACTTTTGAACCTACCTCTTGAACACAAGGTTACCTTCCCTGTTGCTATTACTCACTCTGTGAGTTGGGTCTCTGAGTTGGCAATCTTGTCCTGTAAAAAGCCCCTATTTGGCCTTAAAATAACAACAAGGTAACGTTAAAGCCTAGAGTTTTTTTTCTTCCCAAGTTGGTTTCCACCTTTCACCTCCGCTAAGATGTTCTTTTGTACCATTGTCTGGCTTCGTTACTTTTGAAGGGAATTTCCCTTCATTCCCCAGATGTTAGTGGTGTACACGTTTATCACCCAGCCACTGTTTACTTAACAAGACTAGATCTCTTTGAGGAAAGGTTCTTTCAAAGAGGCCGGTCTCCCAAGACCAGTCATTAAGTTTTTTAGAATAATTATTAGCTGTATACTTTGCCAACCTGTTTTATGGACCCAAGTCAGTTTTGCATTACCCAATACATGTGATGTAGAGTTTTCAGGAGCCTATACTACTGATGGAGTGCCATGGGTTCCATTGTGTAAATTAATGATTTGAAAATGCTTGACCTCAATGAATGATGGCTAACAAATTGTTGAGATTATAATACTTTTTATTGGTTAATTGACCTAATTGTAAATTAAAAATGGGGAATCTACTCCAGTAATACCGGTTTGTGTTTAAGCAGGAAATCCCTACAGGATTAGAATGATGGTATGGACATCTTACCCTTTAATGTCCTGGAACACTTGAACCTGCTCAGTCAGGATCAGATCCTGAATTTATTGAACAGATGTATTAATCTGTAAACACAGCTAAATCTGTCTGTGCACCCCTTCTGGATATTCGTTTATTCTTTTTCTGCTTTATATCCTTGGCTGGGGCTTGAAGGGTTACTATCTTCCATTTCGAACATCTAGTTTTTTTTTCTACCCTCTGAGGATTTTGATCAGTAAAGCAAATTTCTTTATTAGGAACAGATACTTGATTGGTCTTTCCTCTAGCTGGCAAACGGTTCTTTATGTGAAAACATTTAGGCTTATAGTCTGTTTTTATCTGGATCAGCTCATTCCACCAGCAAATCATTTGTGGAAGGATAGCAATCCATAGCCCAAACAGGAACAGTTGGTCAAGATGACCACTCATGTTGAAGACTCTTCTGGAAGATGCAGATTATGAAAGGTGGTCAGAGTGTGCCTGCATATTGAACCATCCTACACTGTTTATAGCTGCCTTAGGACAATTCATATCGAAAACTGTTGTCTCATAGAGTGTCTTCGCAGACTAATGTCATCTACACATCTGAGAAAGCCTAAGGCGTATGTGGAGTGCCTCATTATTTATGCTGCTCTGTTGGCCTGCATTTTGTAATCAAAGTGAATTTATACTTTACCCGTCCAGGGTAAAAAATAGGTTTCATGGGTTGTGGGCACAAACCGGCACTCTTTGCTATGTTAAGCTGCAGGAGCTTTGGTAGAATTAAAATTAGTTTGTGTTTTAGACTATGTGACTTCTTTGCTTCCTGGAATTCAGTGCTCAAAGCTGACTTAACCATGCTGTTATGTTGAGGCGGTGTCTCTGAATGAAAACCAGTGGGTTAGTTTTTGGATGGTGGAAGCTGGGTGGATGTAACACTCCTATTCTATATAAAGGACACGCCACATCTACTTATAAAGCATAGCTTTTAATATTTATGATTTAAAAACTGGAAAACACCCAGAAAAAGTGAAAAGACAGAAATAAAGTGCTTTTTGTAATCGTATATTATGGGAAGTTTTAGCTTTAGAGCCACTTTAACCCTTCCTGTGCCAACAGTGGTTTTGTGAGTTTGGTAATCTACAGTGTGTACCATTTTTAAAGAACATGAATAAGCAAGCAAAACACATTTCTTCTATTTCCTATTGGATTCATATTCAAATGTAGGTCATAACAGAATGGCACAATGCTAAAACAAAACATGACAACAAATAAATGAAATGAACCCTGTTCAAAAGTCTGCATACCCTAAGTAATTAATACTGTGTTTTGCCCCCTTTAGCATCAATGGCAGCGTTCAGTCTTTTGTTACAATTGTCTATGAGGTCCCGAATTGTTGCAGGTGGTATAACTGCCCATTCTTCTTGGCAAAATGCCTCCAGGTCATGCAAAGTCTTTAGTCGTCTTGCATGAACCGCACAATTTGAGACCTCCCAAGAGTAGCTTGATGATATGAACAGGGCTCAAAGTTTCCAGTCCTGAGCCACTAGCCAGGCCTTAAGATTTGCCCCACCCAATCCCTCACCTGCCCAGCCCCTAAGTCCTCCCCTAAACACTCCCCACTGTGCCCATCGACGCAGGCTCACTGTGTCCATTGAGTGCGGCTTTACTGTGCCCCATAAAATGCAGCCTCACTGTGCCCCATCATCAATACAGACTCACTATTGCCTGGATGATTGATTACACGCACACAGCACCCATGGGTCTGTGTTTGGTGGCATGGTCTAACAAGGTCCTGCCCCCCTAGACCGGCTTTTTTGATAAGCAGAACACTGATTTATTCTACTATTGTACAAGCCGGGCTAGGGGGGGCGCTCTGTTTAACCCAGCTGACAGTTTAATACAGGGATCCTCAAACTACGGCCCTCCAGCTGTTGCGGAACTACAAGTCCCATGAGGCATTGTAATACTCTGACATTCACAGACATGACTAGGGCATGATGGGAATTGTAGTTCCTGAACAGCTGGAGGGCCGTAGTTTGAGGACCCATGGTTTAATAGAAGCGATGCAGGCTTTTTTTTTTTACAGGACATCGGAGCAGCCTGTGGGGCAGGAAATCCCCCCCCCCCTCCCTCCCTCTTATGGACCACTCTGATGGCTGCACCGCAGGAAAATGTCAGCCTGGTCCGTTCCTGCTTCTCATTTGCCCTTCACTAAATTCCACTTGCAAAATGCGGGCAGGCGAGTGGAATTTTTAAAGGCTGGATATGAAGGTCAGGAGACTGCGGTGGCTACTCCAGAATCTACACCTTTTTCTGCTGTAACAAATGGAGGGTCAATTTGGCCTTATGCTTGGGGTCCTTGTCATGCTAGAAAATCCAACAGCGTGTCATGCAGAACAATGCAAACTGATAACATGCTGCTTTCATCTTGCCATAATTTTTCAAAAGATTCCCCATGCCTTTAGAACTCTGACACACCAAAATATCAGTGAGCCACTACCATGCATTAGTGTGGGAGGATATTCTTGTCACTGTTGAGGCGTGTCAAGGTGTTGGGCATAATGTAACCTGGCTTTTTTGTGGCATTGGCTCGGGTGCCCCCATAGCAAGCTGCTTTCTGCGGGTGTTTTCTGCAGGGGGGGGAAGGGCCAGAGGCACTTCAGAGGGACCCAAGAAGATGAGCACCTGGGCTGCTTTGTGCCAAACCACTGCACAGAGCAGGCAAGTATAACATGTTGTTTTTTAATTAAAAAAACAAGACTTTAGTATTACTCTGAAGGTAATAACTTAATGCATTCTCTGCATAAGATAAACGTATGTGCCACAGGATCCCCACCCCCAGCCCCCCCATACTTACCTGAGCCTGATCTTGTTCCAGCGATGTGCCTGAGAACAGCAGCTCTCTCCCTCTTCACATGGCAGATTGATAGTAGTGGGAAACGTTGGCTCCTGCTGCTGTCAATCATATCTTGTGACTAAGGAAGCTGGGCTGTGCCATTGGGTATAGAAAAGAATCACCCTTTTTTTAAATAATCCCATTTTGTTGCTTTGCAGCCTGGAATGAAGACAAACCATTTTTGTTGTATTCAGCTTTATTTACTGGTGCAACTTATAACATCCAATTGAATGATATAACACCTACATGTCAGAGAAAAAAAATAAAAATTAAAACCAGAATGACTGAGTAGGAAACATTATCACCCCTCTTATGTCAGTATTTTGTTCATTTGTATTTTTGTTTAGTTGTATAATTCAATTTTAGTCTCACCTGACCACCTTTAAAAGCAACATTGAATATTCTGAGGCCACATGGAAAAAAGTGTTCTGGTCATATGAGACTAAAATTTTATCATTTGGCCTCAACACCAAATGATATGTCTGGCGTAAATCCAATACAGCTCAACATCCAAATATCGCCATTCCTACAGTAAATCATGCAAGTGGTAACCACTTAAGACCCGGACCAAAATGCAGGCAAAGGACCTTGCCCCTTTTTGCGATTCGGCACTGCGTCGCTTTAACTGACAATTGCGCGGTCGTGCGACGTGGCTCCCAAACAAAATTGGCGTCCTTTTTTCCCCACAAATAGAGCTTTCTTTTGGTGGTATTTGATCACCTCTGCGGTTTTTATTTTTTGCGCTATAAACAAAAATAGAGCGACAATTTTAAAAAAAATTCAATATTTTTTACTTTTTGCTATAATAAAAATCCCCCAAAAATATATAAAAAACATTTTTTTTTCCTCAGTTTAGGCCGATACGTATTCTTCTACCTATTTTTGGTAAAAAAAATCACAATAAGCGTTTATCGGTTGGTTTTCGCAAAATTTATAGCGTTTACAAAATAAGGAATAGTTTTATTGCATTTTTATTATTATTTTTTTTTTTACTACTAATAGCGGCGATCAGCGATTTTTTTCGTGACTGCGACATTATGGCGGACACTTCGGACAATTTTGACACATTTTTGGGACAATTGTCATTTTCACAGAAAAAAATGCATTTAAATTTGCATTGTTTACTGTGGAAATGACAGTTGCAGTTTGGGAGTTAACCACAGGTGGCGCTGTTGGGGATGTGTGCCTATGTGTGTTGTTTACTACTGTAGGGGGGTGTGGCTGTAGGTGTGACGTCATCGATCGCGTCCCCCTAACACAGGGATGACGCGATCGATGCTGCAGCCACAGAGAAGCACGGGGAAGCCGTGTGTACACACGGCTCTCCCCGTTCTTCCGCTCCAGGGACGGATCGCCGCACTGCAGCGGCGATCGGGTCCGCGAATCCCGCGGTCCCGGTCCTGGAGCTTCGGACCGGGTCGCGGGAGCGCGCCCGCGGGCGCGCGCCCGCGACCCACGGCTGGGTACTAAAATCAACGTATATATACGTTGATGTGCCCAGCCGTGCCATTCTGCCGACGTAAATGTGCAGTAGGCGGTCCTTAAGTGGGTAATATGCTGTTATGGAGGTGTTTCTCTGCAGCAGAGACTTAAGCACTTGTCAGGCTAGAAGAAAAATGGATGGGGAAAAATACCATCAAATTCTTGAGGAAAATCTGCTGCCCCCTGCCAGAAAGTTGTCCGTGGGAAAAAGGTTTACCTTCCAACGTGGCAATGACCCAAAGCACACAGCTAAAACGACCACACTGTGGTTGAAGGAGAAAAAGGTTAATGTCCTTGCATGGGTCAGTCAGAGCCCAGACCTTAAGTGGTTGTTAAGCCACTTTCACATCTTGTTAATCATGTGTGACCCTGTGTGAGTGATTAAAAAATAAATAAAATGCCCGCTATACCTCATTTCACAGCTCTTCTCAGCGATCACATGATCGGCTGGCGTTCTCCTCTCCCCGTCTGACAGATGCAACAGGCGGAGCTGATTCCACCACTGATGTCACTTGGGGAGGAGGAGAGAGAGTGACAGCTGGCCGGTCTTGTGATCGCTGAGAAGAGCTTTGAAATGTGTTATAGCAGGCTTTTTTTATTATTATAAATTCCTCGCACTGGGGAACACAGAGGAGATGGTATGAAAATGTGAAAGTTATTGGATGCTGTATCGTGCCAACACTTTTTACATATTACGCCACCAGCCAACCTTTAGCTGGTGTACACTATTTGTATTTGCTTTTTAACTTATTGTTTTTAATAAAGCGCATTTTTTGGTACTACACCATGGGAGCCAATTCACTTTTCGTTTTGAGGATACTGGGAGTTTGTTGGTGCCCTTTTTAACTTTTCTTGTGACAACGCCTGGAATCTGGTGACCCATGAGCGGTGGGACAGAGTGCAGAATACCAACTGGATCTCATCCTATATGCTGACCACCCCTGTAGGGGTAATTGGAGCTGGTGAGTGGGGACCCTTGTGGTGGACCACCTTTTTTCCCCTCAAGATCTTTTGCTGTATTAAAGCACTGATCACTGCGGGACTACACACAGATTTTGTTCCTTACACCCTTGGACTATCATCAGACACAATCTTTGTTGGACCTCTTTAACATTATTATTGTTGGACTTTTTTATTTAATTTGGATACACATTTTTGGTGTGGTTCCAGCTCTTGTTCACATTTTTTTACATACTAATTAATTGTGTACTACTATATATATTTTCTCCTTGTTATGTCAGCTTATGGATAGTATTGGTAGACATTTATATTTTTTTTAGCATGTAGCACTTTATATACACTGATACATATGGTGTGTTGTCACAGGTTTACCTTAAACCTTAACAGACTGGGATACTGTCATAGATCAGAGCCACGTGGTATGCGTAGATAATATTTTATTATTTGTATCACTGGATTCAACACACACACAGCTAACGCTACGTATGACCGTATGCTTTGCACCCACTATTATTGTCACAGCTCAGAGCCATTAGGCATGCACAATTAATGTATATGATTGCATTTATTGCACTTTGTTGCTGGGATTAGAGTTTCATCACTCTTATCCCCTTTAGGGGCCTGTGGGTACCCTTTAGGATTAGGCAGCGCCACTACCTCCACTTTATCCTTATACTCTTTAGAATCTCCTTTGGGGATCTTATCTTCTATTAGGGGGGCTGCAGCCTCACTTTTACCTCCTAAGCACAGATTTACTCACAATTATTCTGAAAGTTATTTGAGCAGCAGGAGTTGCAGGGGCAGGCATTGTCGCAAGCTGACAGCAGGCAGGGAGGGAGGGAGGGAGGTGGGAGAGAGAGAGAGAGAGAACAGAGGAGACATATAGCAGGGCTGAGGATGATGGAGGCACATAAACTGATCAGTGTCAGGGTTCAGCAGCTATGATACACCATGGTCAGTTTACAAAGAGGAGGTCATAGCAAGGCAGGATCAGCCAGGTGTTACAGGGGGCCAAATGACACGGCACAAGCACTGTATAACATGATTTAAAGGAACAGGATCTTTATTTTATTTTTTGGGGTTAACAAAATGTTTGACAAACACTGGTCTAGATATTGTCTAGTATCTTCGCTACTATGTCTAAGTCTTTGGGCAAAATGGAAGCAATGATAGCTGACTCAGAATGCAGGGGTCACAAGCATGATTACACACCTTCTCCTCCGGAGTTAGTCTTTGTGCAGAAGCTACTGAAGCCTTAGGGAATTCAGAGACTGAGTCTGAAGGAGAGGACATGTAATCGTACTTGCGGCCGCTGCGTTCTAAGCTGAGTTTGGCTGCCTGTGTTGAAGCTACTGCAGCCCCAGGGAATTCAGTCAGCAAAAGTTGAGGAGGATTGTACCTTACCCTTAATTGAGGAGTTGGTGCCCGAGGAATGGCAGTCTACAAATATTACTCAAAAAACGTAGTCCCCATTCACACCTGAGCATTTTCTAGCTTAAGCATTTAAAATCATATGTATTTCAATGATGGCTGTACATAACCACGAGCGTTCAGTCACCTGTAGCTCAACGCTTACACTCCAAAACCTACGTGAGCTACTTTTGAAGCAGAAATAATTGTTTTTGGTCCTAGTAACTTAAAGGGGTTGTAAAGGAAAACATTTTTTTTCATAATAAGCATCCTTTACCTGCAGACATTCCTCTTTTCACTTCCTCATTGTTTGTTTTTGCTCAGAAGTTGCTCTATTTCTTCTCTGTTCTGTTCACTTCCTGCTTGTCTGATTTTACTGACCACCATGAAGGGAGACTTTACTGCGGTGGTCAGTAACGTGCTCGCCCCTTCCTGGGAACTACATCTGTGCGGCAGGACGCTCTCTACGTGTTAGAGACTTCAAAGAGGTGTGAATTACTGGGCGTGCCGCAATTCATACTGGAAAATGTAGTTCTTGCATGAACAAGTGATGCAAACCAGGAAGTGAATGAGAGAACGGAAACTAGCACGCCAGAGGGGATATAGATGAAGGAATTTAATAGGTATTTACTTGTTTTTTAACAGAAGTATTACACTATTCTCTCTGTCTACCTTGCAGACATTAATTTTAGGCAAAATTTTTTTTTCCTTTACAACTTCTTTAAATAGGAATGCTGTAATTTTTTGCATTGGCTAAAATAAAAAAGAATGAATACATATGTAAAACATTTGAAATGCCCTTCTAAACTGCTCATCTATGTGCACAAAAATATGCATGAAAATCGCTGTGCTCAGATGTGAATGCAGCCTTGAGGATACCATCTCAGTCATTGTTCCTGTGGAGTTCACAGAAGCCTAGATTTGGAGTTGCCTCTGTCAGTTACACCCAAAAGACTAGCCTGTGTTCTCTGAAGAGCCCTTAACCTGTTAAGACTGTTCCCTATTGCATCCAGTCTGTGATTGGGGGTGGCTTAACCCCAAAAATATATTTGCTCTTCCTAAGGTCGCGTACACACAACCGGTTTCCTCTGCAGAATTCAGCAAGAAACTCGATGGGAGACGTATTCTGACGAGGAAACCAGTCCTGTGTACACTTTTCGCGAGAAAGCCGCTAAGGAACGCGCCAAAAAGAGAGCATGTTCTCTATTTCCTCGATGGGCAATGGGAAAATTTGGCTCGACGAGTTTTTTGACTGCTGAACAAGGAACTCGACGGGGAAAACAATGTTTTTCGCCCGACGAGTTTCTCGGTCGTGTGTACGCGGCCTAAGTGTTTTCTTCAGCATACACTATAAGGGTGAAACAATTGGTCTGTCTGTTGTGGATCCAGCCGATTCCTGTCTTAGGACTCTGACTGTCTCTTGTTTAAAAATAATGTTTATAGAAGAAGAGAAATCACTGCTCTAGGATACTAATCAGAAAGTCTCCTCACCTGATCCAAAGCCACGGGTGCTGGCAATGCATGGAATGATGAAAAATGAAGGAAAAACTTTCTGGACAGCCGCACTCCAAAAATAAATTGCTTTTATTTTAAAATAAAATAAAACACACAAAAAGCATGCCACAGCAAGCGGGGTAAAAAGCTGACGCGTTTCACGCCAAATTTAAGTGTTTATTCATAGCTTACGAACAATATTTATAGAAGGCTTTCTAAGACCTTATGCTCCTTTTAAGGTCTTGCCCTGCAACCTGCCATTGGAGCCATGTCCATCTTCTATCCGTCTTGTCCAAGGTTATTTCCTGAGATCAAGGATTTATTCTGATAGATCCTTCTGTTCTCCAGCAACTGGAGCTCATACCTTTTGCTCCACTCTATTGCACTGACTAGCTGTTGGTCTGTTGATTTTCTCAGCCATCTGGTCCTATGGCACTTCAGACCTTTGGATCCAGACTGTTTTGTTTTGTTCAAGAGCTACAAACTGAAATGTTGATCCGTGCTTCCTGTTTCGTGTTGTGAAACTTGCCGTCAACATTGGCACACCTTCACCCTGCTCAAGCGCAGCTCCTTTCTCCAGGGGTCACAATCATTGTCCCAAAAATGTTTAAGGGTTTGTATTCTAATTTGTCACCATCCTCAAATCAAAAGGGACTATCCACCCCATACTGGATCTAAAGGTTCTCTGAGCTAGTGGTCATCAACCCCTGTCCTCAGGGCCCACTAACAGGCCAAATTTTATGTATTACCTTGGGGAGATGCAGACTAGAATACTGCAATCACTGAGAAGCAAATTATATCACATGTGATGTATTTCAGTTATCTTGCAAACCTGGCATGTCAGTGGACCCTGAGGACAGGGTTGATGACCACTGCTCTACGCCTTCCCTTGGGTACAGAAACTCTGCAGTCAGTCATTTCTTCCTGTCATGTGGGAGACTTTCTGGCCTCTGTGGACATCAAGGATGCCATTTTCCTGGCACATCAACACTACCTGCGTTTTGCTGTGGGTGAGCAACGTTCCAAATTTTGTTTTATGTTCCACTTATTTAAAATATAGTGGATCTTTTAGTTGTCAAATAAGAGTCAAAACCATATAGAGAGATGCCATTTCTTATTTTTCATTTGTAAACGGTCATAAAATACAGACCTACTTTTTAAAAGAGGTACCTAGGTGGTACCTGTCCCCCAGCACCTCTAACACTGAGAACCAAGAGATCGAACACCACCGATCGAAGCTTTGCTTTGGCTGTATTTCTCTATTTTAAAGCTCGCCTCACAACCATCACTACTGAATATGGATGTGGTTCCAACCTATACATACTGTATATACTTTGGAATGAAGAATAAATATTGTTTATATGACTACTTGTTATGTGAGATGAGAAATCTCCTTCCAAGGAAGTGGTCTGTTGAACGAATTCTGTCTGTCCTCCAGCCTGGAACAAACTGTATTGGATATTTCAAACTTTTTTTAACAAATAAAAAACTGAAAAATTGGGCGTACAAAATTATTCAGCCCCCTTAAGTTAATACTTTGTAGCGCCACCTTTTTCTGCGATTACAGCTGTAAGTCGCTTGGGGTATGTCTCTATCAGTTTTGTACATCGAGAGACTGACATTTTTGCCCATTCCTCCTTGCAAAACAGCTTGAGCTCAGTGAGGTTGGATGGAGAGCGTTTGTGAACAGCAGTTTTCAGTTCTTTCTACAGATTCTCGATTTGATTCAGGTCTGGACTTTGACTTGGCCATTCTAACACCTGGATATGTTTATTTGTGAACCATTCCATTGTAGATTTTGCTTTATGTTTTGGATCATTGTCTTGTTGGAAGACAAATCTCCATCCCAGTCTCAGGTCTTTTGCAGACTCCATCAGGTTTTCTTCCAGAATGGTCCTGTATTTGGCTCAATCCATCTTCCCATCAATTTTAACCATCTTCCCTGTCCCTGCTGATGAAAAGCAGGCCCAAACCATGATCCTGCCACCACCATGTTTGACAGTGGGGATGGTGTGTTCAGGGTGGTGATCTGTGTTGCTTTTACGCCAAACATAACATTTTGCATTGTTGCCAAAAAGTAAAATTTTGGTTTCATCTGAACAGAGAACCTTCTTCCACATGTTTGGTGTGTCTCCTCTTCTTGCCACTCTTCCCTAAAGGCCAGATTTGTACAGTATACGACTGATTGTTGTCCTATGGACAGAGACTCCCACCTCAGCTGTAGATCTCTGCAGTTCATCCAGAGTGATCATGGGCCTCTTGGCTGCATATCTGATCAGTCTTCTCCTTGTATGAGCTGAAAGTTTAGAGGGACTGCCAGGTCTTTGTAGATTTGCAGTGGTCTGATACTCCTTCCATTTCAATATTATCGCCTGCATAGTGCTCCTTGGGATGTTTAAAGCTTGGGAAATCTTTTTGTATCCAAATCCGGCTTTAAACTTCTTTACAACAGTATCTCGGACCTGCCTGGTGTGTTCTTTGTTCTTCATGACGCGCTTTATACGGACCTCACAGTGCAGGTGCATTTATACGGAGACAGGTGGATTCTATTTATCATCATTAGTCATTTAGGTCAACATTGGATCATTCAGAGATCCTCCCTGAACTTCTGCAGAGAGTTTGCTGCACTGAAAGTAAAGGGGCTGAATAATTTTGCACGCCCAATTTTTCAGTTTTTTATTTGTTAAAAAAGTTTGAAATATCCAATAAATTTCGTTCCACTTCGTTATTGTGTCCCACTTGTTGTTGATTCTTCACAAAAAAATTACAGTTTTATATCTTTGTTTGAAACCTGAAATGTGGCAAAAGGTCGCAAAGTTCAAGGGGGCTGAATACTTTCGCAAGGCACTGTATATCAAGACATCGCTTGTATACCAAGGCAAAATGTATTAAAACATTTTGCTTGTCTTTCAAAACGCTCTCAAGCCAAGGTTTTACTCGAGTCTAGAGCTTTATTTTGGTGGTATTTTAATCACCACTGGGTTATTTTATTTTTTGCCCTATAAATGACAAAATGCAGAGAATGTTACAATAAACACAGTTTTTTTTAGTTTTTGTTATACAATTTTGCGAATAAATAATCCTGCTTCATGAATTTAAGCCAAAATATATTATGCTACATTAATTTGGTAAAAATATTCCAGTGTATATTAGTCTGTTTTTATAGTTATTTACCCCCCAAATTACCCTTTTTGGAAAGTAGACCAGCCAATATATCTAGAGGCATAGTGCGTTTTTTTTTTTTTGTTGTTTTTTAATTTGTGATTTTTTTGTCAATTTTTTGGGGGGGGGGGGGGAATTAAGATTGTGTTTTTTTTTTTTTTGTTTTTTTATATATATAAAAAATTTTTTTTTACAAAGTTTTAATTTTAAAGTGTTGTTTTTTTTTTGTTTTTTTTCTCACACAGCATAGACATACTTATGACACCCCAAAACCCTCACTATGCCTGCTGAGTATAGGGATGCCACATGTAAGACTTTCACAGCCCAGGTGCATAGAGGGGCCCAAAATCCAATGAGCACCTTTTCAAGGAGCATTATTTACTAATGCCTCGTTTCCACTGAGCAGATCGGTTTGGGTTGGTACGCTATTTTGTGTGTTTCCATTATGAAAGTGTGCCATAAAACCGAACCGTACCGGACCATTCTGGCTTCTGCTTCAGATGTGGGGCCATAGAAAATGGAACGGTTCGGTTAGGGCGGACCTACAATACATTCCACTGATTGGTGGACACCCTAGGCATTTTTCCTAAACCCTGAATGGCCCGGGACGGTCCGACTTGCAGTGGACACTCTCACAAGAATAGACCGGACCATTCTAAGCGCTCCAAACTGTATTGACCTGAACCGTTCCGTTCAGTGGAAACGAAGCATAAGTTCCTGATTATATCAAACAGAGCAGTGCAGCGCAAACCTAAATAGCATAATAATAAATATTAAAACGAATATGCTCATACCAGTGAAGACATAGTTGAATTAATAACAGTGAAAAAATAAAATAAAATAAAAAGAAAGTCCACATTTGCAAAGTGCAAACAAATCCTGTGATCGAAACAGTCAGAGTATCTCCACCATGTGACTTGGAAAACCAATATTTCAAATATTTCAAACGTGATCCCTTCACCAGTAAAGATGGGTACTCTCACCTCACACCAAGACCCTTGTTTTACCAAAGGTCTAAAACGCTTAGAACAAATGGCAGGAAATCCAGATGGCTCAAAGATGTGCAATTGTCAGCTGAAGGACCCGGAGATAAGCAAGTATCCTCAGTGGCACCAACGAATCAATATGCAAAGAAAAAAGGCCAGATCTAAGAGCTTCCATATAAACCAGGTCTCTTTAATGAGTAAAAAATGTGCAGGGTACTCACATTCAAGTAGAAAATACAGGCATAAAACACCATATCAGGCAGCTCAAATGAAGATGTGGGACATCAAGGAGTGACATGGGATGGTTCCTGACCCCGGACGCGTATCGTAATACTACTTCCTCAGCTGAGGAAGTAGTATTACGATACGCGTCCGGGGTCAGGAACCATCCCATGTCACTCCTTGATGTCCCACATCTTCATTTGAGCTGCCTGATATGGTGTTTTATGCCTGTATTTTCTACTTGAATGTGAGTACCCTGCACATTTTTTACTCATTAAAGAGACCTGGTTTATATGGAAGCTCTTAGATCTGGCCTTTTTTCTTTGCATATTGATTCGTTGGTGCCACTGAGGATACTTGCTTATCTCCGGGTCCTTCAGCTGACAATTGCACATCTTTGAGCCATCTGGATTTCCTGCCATTTGTTCTAAGCGTTTTAAACCTTTGGTAAAACAAGGGTCTTGGTGTGAGGTGAGAGTACCCATCTTTACTGGTGAAGGGATCACGTTTGAAATATTTGAAATATTGGTTTTCCAAGTCACATGGTGGAGATACTCTGACTGTTTCGATCACAGGATTTGTTTGCACTTTGCAAATGTGGACTTTCTTTTTATTTTATTTTATTTTATTTTTTCACTGTTATTAATTCAACTATGTCTTCACTGGTATGAGCATATTCGTTTTAATATTTATATTATGCTATTTAGGTTTGCGCTGCACTGCTCTGTTTGATATATTTACTTCAGGAATTTTGTGATTGTTCTTTTGGTGTTCAGCTTGCATCCATATGAAATTCACTCTTTGAGTATTTTTCATTTTTACACTTATTATTTTTATTTCTTTCTGATCTTTATATTTTTGCGCTGATTGCACCCCCCCTGTTTTACATAAGTTCCTGATTTCCTAGGACATTTTTAGAAGCCCTGGAGAACCAGGACCACTAAATTAGCATATTTTGGAAAGCAAATAGTCCAGGGTATCTACTGAAAGGCATAGTGAGTCTTTTAAAAATCTCATGTTTTGCCACAAGTTTTTGGAAAATGTAGGAAAGAAAATAATTTTTTTTTTTAACACACGAAATTGTCAATTTAACAGATTCAGCCCTGGAAGGATTTGCCCCCTTAATGACCAGGCCATTTTTTGGCCGCGCTCTGCAATTTTTAGTGGGATTGCGGCGGACATATCTGACCCCAAATTACACTTTTTGGGGACCAATGACATTATTACATTGGTCAGTGCTATAAAAATGCACTGATCAATTTAAAAATTACACTGGCATGGAAGGGTTTAACACTAGGGGGCAATCAAGGGGTTAAGTGTGTTCCCTAGCCATGTTCTAACTGTAGGGGGGATGGGCTCACTGGAACATGACAGAGATCACTGTTCCTTGGGACCAATCATTTTTCATTCAACTGTATTGTTGTGCTTGAGACAATATAAGAATCTGAGTTTTAGTCTTTATTCCATACTAAACTAGTAGCAAATGTAGTGAGTGATTGGCAGAGTTGCTAAAAAGTTTATTGAAATCCAGAATGGCTTCAATCAACATGGATTAAAAAACTAGAGTTAGTGAAGCCAGTTGATGTTACATTGATCATTACATTTTGGTGGTGTCAAAAGTGAGGAACGGGCAGTTGCTAAAGATTATTGACCAGTTTTTGCTAAGACAAGTACATTTATTTAGAGGTTTATTTGGCATTTTTATTCCTATTTTCATGATTTCTTGATGCGATGGGAGTCTGCCTAAGGAGGATCCTACTGGTGTTCATACAATCTATCTCTCCATGTGTATGGTGATATCCAAGTGAATGATTCTTAAGCGTATTTGACTGCTTTTGAATAAGTGGTCCATTCATTGGGGTAAGAGTCAGTGTGAATGTTTTCCTCTTGGTGACGGATCCTTCCAAGCACCTTCTTTGTGTGGACTTACACCCATTATATTGTTTATACGGAGATGTTTCATCATTTTAATTAAGGTTGTCCCGATGCCTCTTTTTTAGGACCGAGTACAAGTACCGATACTTTTTTTCATGTACTCGCCGATACCGAATACCGATACTTTTTTTTACATGTGTCCCCAAATGCAGCCATGTCCCCCACATATGCAGCAATGTCCCTTAAGCCATGTCCCTCTAGCCATGTCCCTCACATATGCAGCCATGTCCCATGTCCCTCTAGCCATGTCCCTCACATATGCAGCAATGTCACATGTCCCTCACATATGCAGCAATGAGCCATGTCCCTCACATATGCAGCAATGTCACATGTCCCTCACATATGCAGCAATGAGCCATGTCCCTCACATATGCAGCAATGTCACATGTCCCTCACATATGCAGCAATGTCACATGTCCCTCACATATTCAGCCACGTCCCTCACATATGCAGCAATGAGCCATGTCCCTCACATATGCAGCCACGTCCCTCACATATGCAGCAATGAGCCATGTCCCTCACATATGCAGCAATGTCGCATGTCCCTCACATATGCAGCAATGAGCCATGTCCCTCACATATGCAGCCACGTCCCATGTCCCTCTAGCCATGTCCCTCACATATGCAGCAATCTCCGTTCAGCCATTTCCCCCATACGCAGCCATTTCCCTTACCTTTGCCTCAGAAGCCGCATGGAGAGAAAACCACAGCATTCATTTGAATAGCCCGCCCGTATAGACACTCCCCTTGCTCGCGATTGGACAGTTCACGATCACCCATCCAATCGCGAGCAAGGGGGGGTGTCTATACGGGCGGGAACACTACAGCTATTTAAATGAATGCTGTGATGTTCCTGCACATCGATTAACCCTTTGCAGCGGTGGCGCGATGCGACGGCTTTCGATTTGGCGGCGCGATGCGGGGGGGGGGGGGTATTCTATTTAGGCATCGGGAGTATTTGCGCGAGTACAAGTACTCGCGCAAATACTCGGCATCGGTACCGACAACCCTAACTTTAATATTGGGACTTTTTTCTAGCTTTTAGCTTTTGATTGTCTTTGTGCCAACAGCTTCAAATTCTACCATCATTGGTATTGTTTATGATTCTATTTAGCGTGGGTATTTGTGTTTTTTATATAAAAAAAATAGAATAAAGTATAGGGAAAATTAGAATGAGGTATAGGGAATATGGAGAGTTGTGTGAATTGTATCCCAGAAATGAGCTTTAAAGTGTTACTAAACCCAGGACCCTGCATTCACAATATCTGGTCTCCCACAGAACATGGAAATGCAATTATTTTAGTAACTATAAACTGCTAAATACCTTTTCTTATCAGACTTGTCAGCAGTCTTGTGACTTCTATCAATATCAAGCCAAGCACTAGTCAGGGTGGATAAAGCTTAATGATTTAAAAAAAAAAAAAAAAAATCTGATTATTTTTATTTTAAATCAGATTTTTTTTATTTACATTTTTTATTTTTATCAAATTTTTTTTTTTTTTAATCAGAAAAGTGTTTATTGAAACAGAGATAAAAACACAAGGGAACCATACAAGAATGCAAATTGTTACACAACATAATAAAGTGCAGCACAGAGAATAAACATCGGGTACAGACCGTCTCCTAACACATTTCTCTTAACATACAGTATAAACAGGTTTCAAAACAAGGTGTACAGTACCCACACAAAATAATTGACAATGGCATATATAATGCTGTACCATATCACGCCCAAATTTCTATCCCTTGTACCTCAACATAGGGAGACTTGTTATGAAGAAACGGAATAGAGAAAAAGGAAAACAAAAAGTCCAGAAAAGAAGGCAGGAAGAGAGAAGAGGGAGAAGGAAAAATAGACCTACACCGCAGGGGAAATAACAAAGTGGAGAAGTTCCACAGTCCATGTACATGTCACATAAGCAGTCAATCAACGCAATCTGCCTTGTAAGAGGAATACAATGGCAATACTGCAAGATCCTATTACCACATAGAAAGGTCCAAGTCTCACATCCACTAAGAACAATGATTGCAGAACCCCGCACCACAATAAGTCATGATTACCACAAGAAGGTCACCCTCTCCACTCCCCCAGAGCCCTTATCACTCACCCACCCTTTACCTCAATATCAAATTTATTTTAATAAATTACTTTTGGAGTAAAAATCTATCTAAAGATAGTTTTATATTTAAGATACATTTAATAATTTAGTTTATTCAGCATGAAATGGAGCTTGGTTATATAGCATGAGGCTGTATATTCTGCAATATTTTCAAATTTTGGAAAACTCATTCAATGAATCCAAGCTCTGCAAGCTGAGATAACATGCACTGCATTAATCCATTCATACAATTTCACAGTAACCATGAGATAAAACAAAGTTCCAAAATATTCCCTTATCACATCGTTTTGCAAATATATGTACACTACGAACTGTATGATTGAATGAGTTCTAATATTGCTGTTTTACTAACCTGGCAGCTTATTATTGTAAATGGGGAAACCTTAATTTTGTTTGCAAATATTAAAGAGTCTAACTACCAGCAAGAATCAGTCCTTACATTTAAAGAGCACCTGTCATTTCAGGTCCATCGTGGCCTGTTAGCGGGCATCCACTCACCTGCTGCCGCCACGTCCCTCACTCGCCTTCTTGTGTCACTGCCGCTTCACAAGCCATCCTATTGAAGTGAATGGGACTGTAGTGAGTCAACAGCAGGTCAGAGGAGGAACCACTGCGGGACAAAGATGACAGTTGCTCTTTAAAAATTATGATTTAAAGGGTCACTAAAGGAAAAAAATGTTTTTGCTGAAATGACTGTTTACAGCAGGGGTCTCAAACTGGTGGCCCTCCAGCTGTTGAGAAACTACAAATCCCATGAGGCATTGCAAGGCTAAAAGTTACAAGCATGACTCCCACAGGCAGAGGCATGATGGGACTTGTAGTTTTGCAACATCTGGAGGGCCGCCAGTTTGAGACCCCTGGTTTACAGGGTATAGAGACATGAAACATGAAAAGTTACCTGATTCCTTTTCAAAATGATTAAAAATAGATACAAATCAATCATATAATGTGCCTGCAGGTTGGTTTCACTTTTGAACTGACTTCATGTTTCTGTGAAGTAGAAATAGACACACAGAACAAAAACAAATCCAGGGCAGTGTTTTGTTTTTAAAATGAATCTGATTGGTTCTGGGAAATTTTAGACACACAGTAATGACAGCTTAGACCACCGTGAGAAAGCTCCCAGTACTGTGGTTATAAGGAAACAGACAAGCAGGAAGTGTGGAGAACAGAGCAAAAAACAAGGGAAAGGAGGGCCTCTAAGTGTAGATGTTTTTAAAAAATTTAATAAATAAGAGTACAGGCAACTCGCATTTTAGAGGTTAAAATTGGCATTTGTACATGTTTCTTTAAAAGTGGTCATCAGTTCTGTCACTTGTGGTCCTTCTTCTGCTGGGCACTGTGCTGTGGAGCTGTCCTTCACCGCTGTGAGGTGCCCCTTTCCCTTGTTTTTTGTCACAGTCTCGGAACATAGTTTCTGTTCTACAATGATGGCAGCCCTGAGGCTATAGGTGTGACCCCTACAGAACTTCTATCCGTCCATCCCTGGACTTCCCCCCATGTTCGAACATTGGACTTCTCCTGTGATTTACTAATATTGTGTACATTATCCACTTATATGTATTTTTAACAATAACATATATGTACTTATTTATTTATTTATTTATAACCACCATCATTTTCACGTTTGCACAAGCTTATAGTATCAAGGAATTATTGTATTCAGACCTTGCGCATTTCTCTCCTTGTGTACTGGAGAACAGAGCAGGATTACAGCAACTTCAAAGCAAAAACGAACAATAAGGACACCAAACCAGTACTGCAGTAAGGTAAAGGAAGCTATTTAGCAAAAAAAATTCCTTTAGTGATCCTTTAAATCAAGTTTATTTAAATAAAGCATTTTTACTAGTGATTCAAATCAACTTGATTTAAATCAAATTCAACCTGACACTAGTTAAAGCTTGTAGGAGGAGTTTTCTGACCTATGAGACTGCAAGGCCCCTGACCTCCTCTGTCTGGACAGTGCTGATTGGCCCTGTGCAGATCACATGCATCCTTCCAAGGCAAAAAAAAATTCTTTAGCAATACACACCAAACTGAGCATGTGCAGCCTGACTCCATAGACTCTGGGTTATCAGGAAATTATTAGGAGTCAGTGGAAGGAGGGGAGGATCAGAGAAGACAGAATCAAACAGCTTTTTTACACAATGAGCAGGATTAAGCCCTTAGGTTCCATAGTGAGTAAAACAATATGGAGCCCTTAAATTATTCTGTACAATGTTGGTGTAAAAAAAAAAAAAAGGCCCCATAGTTCTAATTTCCTGATTTAGGTAAATGGCTTTTTTTTCCCTCTGAAGTCTACAATGAGCAAACCAAATTTCATGGTGTTTCATTGTGACGACTCATCTGGCTGTAAATTGGCACATGTACAACAGCTTTTCTAACTACAATATAGAGGTTGCATCGGCTGGTCATTAGGAATAGCACATCGCCCAGGTCACAAATCTTTTGAAAAAGGACATATTGAAGCTAGCAGCAGTTTCTTCAGAGCAGAGGCTGATATGAACTACCGTATTCTCTTGTAAGACACCCTTTTGGCTCCATACACACTGGGTTTAAAAAAAAATACCAGTTCCCTTGGCCAAGAAAGATGTCATTGCTCATATAGAGTTTTTCTTTTTTGTACAAAGTTTGAAGTTTAGGAGAGTTTTGCAGTTTTTTTTCTTACAGAAAGCTCCAATCAGAAATCCAAGCCAGAAGCAGTTTTTAAGCCAGTGTCCATGGAGTCTTATTCTTACCCCATGCTGGGTAAAAAAAAGAAAAGTTTTGGTGGAAAAACTGCACTAAACAATTAAAATACACATTCTGCAATTTTCTTTCCTTCAACCACGAGCTTAAGGGAAAAAATTGCTATATTTTCCCCAATCAACACAGTCGGTGTTGATGGGGGAATCCCTCTCATATTATACAGTGATCACTCCCGCAGTGATCGAATGACACACAACAGGCTGGTTGTACTGAAGTCGATCGATGAATTGGGACACCTAATTTTCAGGGGAAAAGTATAATTATCCTTTAGAGCTCAACTCCAGTGGGGCTCAGTCTGAGAGGAAAAGGAACAGCACTGGAAGGCAGGAAGGTGTGCTGTAATACTGTATACCAGTGGTTCTCAACCTGGGGGTCGGGACCCCTTCGGGGGTCAAATGACTATTTGCCAGGGGTCACCAAATCCTGGGCTGTTCCTGGAGCCCGCAGCCGCCCACTTGGCCTCTTCACAGCTGCCCCTTCAGGTCACGGCACGGCGGGGGGGGGGGGGGGGGCAGAGACTAGAGGTCAGCTGACTAGTGAGGAATGTGATGTGGGAGGGGCTGGAGGAGACCCTATCTCCTGATTTTTGGCATAGGTGTCACTGCTACGAGAAACCACAGAGCTGGGGACACAGTGAGTAACACTACCTGTGATTACAGTTGCCATTAAAAGTCCCCACTACAGTTCTTCGATCAGCAGATGACCTTGATCAAGAGCACCTAAGTTGGCCGATCAGAACTCCCTCCCAGCACTACCACTCATCCCACCCCCCCCCCCCCATCAAGCAGTAAGAGAAGGAAACAAGGGGGATGCATGGAAGGGAGAGGAAAAGAGAGGGGGGGGCAAAGAAAAAGGGAAAGAATAAGAGAACAAGAAAAAAGGCTAGAGAGATGGATAAAAAAAAAATTAGGGAAAGAAAGAACAAAGAGAGTGGTACATCCTAAAATGTACTATAAGGGGTTTTAATATGGCACGAGTGAAAGGGACTCGGGGAGAGCTAAATGTCCGCAGGTTAGGGGAGAAAATTACTTGTCTTGTCTTGGGTGCTGATAACCCACGCTACGAAAATGTTACTGTTCGGAGTCCCCACAACTTGAGAAATTTGATCAAGGGGTCACGGCACTAGAAAGGTTGAGAACCACTGCTGTATACACTGACAAGTAACATGTTGAAGGGGTTGTAAACCTTTGCGTTTTTTCACCTTAATGCATCCTAGGCATTAAGGTGAAAAAACATCCAATGTTTACAGGCCCCCCCAGCCCCCTGTATACTTACCTGAGCACTCGAAAATCCCACATCGTGAACGCGCTGGCTTCTCTGGTCTTCATTGGATGATTGATGGCAGAGCAGCCATTGGCTCCCGCTACTGTCAATTAAATCAATGATGCGGCGCACTGGGGGGCGGGGCTGAGTGATACAGTTGGCGGCTATGGCCGCCGACTGTATTATGGGAGCGCACCTGCAAGATGACTCCCTTGGGAGAGAGGTTATCTCTTGCGGAGAGGAGCCGAGAGAGATGCCGAGGGACCCCAGAAGACGAGGATCGGGGCCAATCTGTGCAAATCGAACTGCACAGTGTAGGTATGTATGTCATGTTTGTTATTTAAAAATGATAATAAATAAACCTTTACAATCCCTTTAAGAGGCAGGGAGAGGAGAATGATGAGCTCATCAGTCTGCTGCTGATTCTTCCCTGTAAAATCACAGGCTAGGAGCAGTGACTTGTATTGGATAAGCCGGTTTACCTGCTGTCTGCAATGTAAAATGTCAAGACCAGAATAGACAAAGCCTTGGGTAGATAAACCACCTTCAATTTATGCATTTATCTTTTTTTTTTTTTTTTTAGCTTTAAGCACAAATGATAGTTTTATTGGAAACACAACCGAAGGTAAGAATTCAATCGGCTACCATGACTAAATCACGTGACCAGTGACGATACTAGTGGGGGAGAAGCCTAAGTGACGCGATCGACGGAACTACATCTGCATGAGGAGATCGCCACACTGAGCTGTATATACAGGCTGTCTATGTGCAGAGGATTCGTTTTGTGGTGGACAGTGCAATCTGCAAAGGAGATGGTTATGGTTTCATGGTGATTTGAATTCTTATCTTCAGTTAGTGCACCCCCTAAGGGGATTCTCCCCCCACGTGGTGATTAATCTCGGGTGAAAAGGAGTACTGGGCACTGATCGTATGACACATCCCATCCATCCCTAATTTCACCGCTATCTATTCCTATTTTTAATATCTATAGAGGACTTTTAAAAAGCTGTTTGATTTTTAGGCTGCATTCACACCTGATCGTAGCGTTTTTGCCACGATTTGTCGCAGTGTTTTTTACCGCGATTTTGAACAGGTCTAGGGTCACCAATGTAAAAACAGAAAAACGCCCAAATACGCTCAATTCGAGCAACAAGAAAGGGTCCAGAACTTGTTTGAGCTTGAGTCGTTCGGCGTCAGGCGTTTTGGAGTGGAGATGTGAACCATCTCCATTGAGAATAATGTATTTTTTCCCCTCTAGTGTTTTGGAGCTTCATGCTTCAGGGGACAAAACGCTCAGGTGTGAATGCAGCCTTAGCGCTGTTGCAGCACTATTTTGGACTTTTTAAGTCTTTCACTTATGAACTTCATGTTTTGTCAAATTTTATTTAGTTCTCTTTACACAAACATTTTCTTCAGTGCAAAAGTATTGTGAATTAATGTGTTTGGTGTTTCACAATATTTGTTTGCATCAATCACTGTGAGATTTATTAATTAGTCTCTGCTTTTTTTATGTTTAGCTCTGCACTTTATTTTTCTTCCATTTTCCCGCTACTGTCTGTTTTCTGTGTCAGCTGCTAGTTTTAAAGGGACAGTGCGGTATTTTATTTGCATTTTCACTTGTACCTGTGCATAAGACTGTCCACTGAGTGCTGCTGTACCCTGGGAAGTGTTTTTCAGGCTTTGAGTGCCCTTCTTTTATTGCTTTTCAGTTTTTGTTGCTATTGCAGCAAGTGAATCTGCCCTTGCTTCAGGAACCCTTCTTTGGCTTCTTATTGCGGCCTTTAATTTTGTTGCACAGTTTTGGTTGGGGCTGCTGCTATGCCCATAGCACTTCTGGGCTTTCACATAGGAACATTCTGCTGCTCTAGACTTCACTTTCCTGGCTACATTCAAGCTTCTCTGCAAGGGAACCCAGTAATGCCGCGTACACACGGTCGTTTTTTGCGATGAAAAAAAACGTCGTTTTCTGTGAAGTAAAAAACAACGTTTTTGAAACGTCACTTTCAAAGACAATTTTGCATACACACCATCGTTTTTTCACAAAAAGCAAGGTTACGTTCACCACTCTTTTCCATTGAAGCTCGCTTCATAACTAGCTTCTGGGCATGCGCGGGTTGAAAAACGTCGTTTTGAACGACGTTTTTGCTACACACGGTGACTTTTTGTGAAACAAAAAACGACGTTTTGAAAAACGACACAAAAAATTCAAGCATGTTGGAATTTTTTTTTGGTCGTTTTTTTGAAGACAAAAAACAACGTTTTGCCCACACACGATCAATTTAAATGACGTTTTAGAAAACGTCGTTTTTTTTCATCGCAAAAAACGACCGTGTGTACGCGGCATAAGGCTCTGTTCTGTAGCATAGTGGTGTCTACCTAGGTCAGTGATGGTGAACCTTGGCACCCCAGATGTTTTGGAACTACATTTCCCATGATGCTCATGCACTTTGTAGTGTATTTGAGCATCATGGGAAATGTAGTTCCAAAACATCTGGGGTGCCAAGGTTCGTCATCACTGACACCTAGGTGTTGGCAAGTACAGACCACCTGATGTCCTTTTTTACCTCCGCATTGCCGGTCATATTGCAGGGCCCAGGCGCTTGTGAGGAATGCAGATGCACTCCTGGGCTGCAGCAACTTTTCTTGCTTTTCAAATGGCAGCAGAGGTTGCCTCTGGCATGTTTCACTAACTTTTTGAAAAGTAGGTACACTCTGCAAAACATGACTGGACCTGCAACTGGGATTTTGCAGAGGAACCTCTGCTGAGCAATTTGTATAAATCTTCTTGTGTGGCTCCTGTGATTGGACACTGAGCAGTGGTGACATCACCTGCCACCTTGTAACCAATTCTTCCTTAATTTTTTTTTGTGCCAGACAGGTTACTAAAAATAAGTCTATTTAGTATTTGACCTGTTGCTACTTACTGTATGTTGTCTGTGTGTAACACCTGAGTACGACATACTTGATCATGCTGGTTTTCAGGCTGTTAAAATGGGCCTTGACTGCCCACTAAGGCCGAAGTGGTCACAGGCAGCATCCCCCAGTTTCATACTCTGATTCAGATTGTGCTGTCTGAAAGATTTTTGTCTCTAGGCAGACACATACCATTGACGGCCATATTCAGGCAGTTTTTGTGTCGCTTTAAAGTGGCAATCCCACCACCTTCTCCAGGGAATATTCTGCTAAAGTCTACCCTAATCGTCAAGTATTTAAAAATTGGCTGTTTAAAGCAGAACTTCCATCTTATTTTCATTTTTACATTTATTAAATCTTCTGCCCTTATTGTTTTAACTTTGGATAGTAAAAATAATCATTTCTGCCAGTAAATACCTAAGGCCACTTTCACACTGAGGTGTTTTTCAGGCGCGTTTGGGCTAAAGATAGCACCTGAAAAACGCCTCCCCTTCAGCCCCAGTGTGAGAGTCGGAGTGCTTTCACACTTGAGTGGTGCGCTTGCAGGACAGGAAAAAAAGTCCTGCAAGCGGCATCTTTGGGGTGTTGCGGGACTGGCGACTACAATACTGGCACCAAGCTGTTTGTAGCAAATCCTTTAAGTCCTATAAATTTTAAAAAGGAATCACCATGGATTGGACTTTTTTAAACACATCCTATAAATGCTTGATTGGATTGAGAACTGGAGTCAACACCTTGAAGACCTCTTCTTCCATTGCTCTGTGGTCCAGTTCTGATGCTCACGTTCCCATTGTAGGCGCTTTTGGCTTTGGACATGGGTCAGCATGAGCACTGCGGCTATGCAGCTCCACATGCAATAAACTGCGATGCACTGTGTGTTCTGACACCTTTCTTATGAGGACCAGCAACTTTTTTTTAGCAGTTTATGCTCTAGGAGTTCTTTCTTTGGATCAGACTACACAGGCCAGCCTTCGCTCCCCATGTGCAATTGTGGGCCTTGGTTGCCTATGACCCTGTCACAGCATCGCTGGTTTTCCTTCACTTGACCATTTTTTGTAGGTCCTAAACACTGCAGATTGAGAACATCCCACGTGAGCTTCAGTTTGGAAAATGCTATCGCCCGATTATCTAGCCATTACAATACTGCTTTAGACTATGTATTTCTATGTAACACTTTCTTAAAGCTGATGTGTATATCATTAGGGATTTGAATGTACAGTATTGATGATGTGCTAATATATACTCGCTAGTTTTGTCCATTGTCCAAGGTACCTTCTTCCCCATGACATTCCACTAATGTATATTGAGTTGTAAATACAGTAAATATTAGCAGGGGTTTCCTTGGGTCAGAAAATTATTTCAAGGATTTCTCCATGTAAAAGATGTAGTGAAATCCAACTAGAAAGAAAAAAAATCTGGTCCTCCTGCAAGTTAAGGGCATAGTGTGTTGGTATGCATCACCTATGTGTACTCTAGGAAAGACTTGCCTCTAAAACAAAGCCCTCAAGTAGTGCACTGTCAACGCTGATGGGGCTGCCATCTTCACCCTCTCTTCCTTCTGGGTTTGAATAGCCGACTCCTGCGCATGGGAATCAAAGCCGTGGCACAGAGCTCTAGATTGACAGCACCTTTTACAGTGTTTTCGAATGAGAGTCATGCACCACTGACGTCACAGCAACACATATCAATATTTCTTTAACGGTCCAAGTTTAGAAGATTACTCCTTTTACCTTTTTAGCTAAGCTTTTTTGCAAGCTTACCTGTAGGTAAAAGTAATAAAGTGGAGTTTACTACCACTTTCAAAAGGTTGAGAATGGCTTTTCTAGGTGGGAATTGCTGAGAATTTAATCTGCCAGCACCAGAGCCGTTATACGTGTTAACCTTCTGGGCTTTACAGGATGGAAGGTCAGGTTCTAGCCTTCGCAGTGGTTCACATTGCTGGATTGTGGAAAAGTGGCAGGTGGACTTCCTCAGCTGTCCACATATCAATCTGGAAGAGTGATCTCTTTACCAGGATTTGTTTCATCATATCTGTGTTTTGTGGGAGACGCCAAATATGAAATCGTATCCAGATGAGGATATCCATTGGTCCTTGTCGCTTCCTTGGCACCGTACCATCTCTTGTGCCAGATCTGGAGATCCTTTCATATCTTTCTGTTCCAGGAGACTGCCTTTCTTGTTTGCTATTACATTGCCTAGAAGGCAAAAAAAAATTATATATATATTTTTGGGGGATATTTATTATAGCAAAAAGTAAATTATACAGCATTTTTTTTCAAAATTGTCGCTCTATTTTTGTTTATAGCGCAAAAAATAAAAACCGCAGAGGTGATCAAATACCACCAAAAGAAAGCTCTATTTGTGGGAAAAAAGGATGCCAATTTTGTTTGGGAGCCACGTCGCACGACTGCACAATCGTCAGTTAAAGCGACGCAGTGCCGAATCGCAAAAACTGTCCAGATCATTTACCTGCATTTTGGTCCGGGTCTTAAGTGGTTAAATACCAAATATATTGTACACACCTGCTCTGTGCAATGGTTTTGCACAGAGCAGCCCCAATCTTCCTTCTCTGGGGTTTCCCGCCAGTGCTTCTGGCTCCTCCTCTTCTGTTAGTGTCTCCATAGGAATCTTGCATTTTTTCGAAGATTATAAGACATTCTATTATTAGAGAAGGGTGACATTTATGCAGCCCTTGTCTAATCACAGAATACAAGATGTATGTATGAATGGAGGAGTTGCAGAGTGACAGACTCGCTGTGATATCTGTGCTCAAGCCCTGACTGTCTGTCTGTTAGCAGCAGAGGTTCAGCACTTTCATCGCTGTCAGGGATTTCATGAATATAACAGTTTTTAGGAATGAAGCAGCAGCTAACACGACTGGGACACACATCATTAGAGAGGCAAGTTATTGATACCTAGCCAATACCCCCATATTGTTTTTGCCCAGAGTTTGTCTTAAAAATGTTATCTTTTTTAATCCTGCTTTAGGATACCAAAGTTGTATAATTCTTTAAACCTATGGTTCTTCCCACATGCTTTGAGGATTTTGCCGCTGATCTGTTCTCAAGGTCTTTCTAGTTGTTTAGCAGCAATTTTAGGTCTTGTAAAATTTGCAGTGTGTGGTCAGACTTTTGAGCACAGCATGAAAAGGTACCAAGTTTCAAGTTGTTTAAAGACATAATACATTAAAAATAAATCTGTTTGTTGTATCATTGCACAAAATTCCACACGATCCTTATGGGAGTTCTATCTTTACAGTTGAACTTCAAGCAGATGTCACAAATTATTGCAGCTCTGCATTCAATAATATATCTTTAAAAATGTTGTGTTTTTTATTTATTAACTTAACTAGTTTAAGTACCTGATTTGTATTTGGTATAAGTTCTTGCAATTCCCCGTACAGTGGAATTCAAGAGGAAAAAGCAGCACAACGACAGAGGCGTTTCTGTCAGTCTGTTGTGTCTCCTTTTACCATCCATTGTGGGGAAGGAACAAGCAAGCGTCACTGAGATGCAAAATAAATTCATCAGGGTTCTTACTCTGTCAATAAGAAAAAAAAAACATTAAAGAGCTAAATTCACTGCTTACTATTAGCAGTTATATGTAAAAAGCAAACAAAAGTTCAACTCTGTAATATTCCATCAAGGGTTAACTGTTTCATTTTGAATACTCTTGCAGCAGCTCCTCAAAGTGGAACTTTAGCCATAACAACTTGATAAAAAAAATAATGTTCTTTAGCAAGGAACATATATTCCACAATAATAATTATCCTACCAAAATTAGTGTGTGCTGAAGATTGCCTCCAGCATTGCTCCTGTTTCTTCCTTTTTGCTGGAGGCTGCCATTTTGCTGAAGCCCAGAGCCCCTGGACAGCAGCAGTAAATCATAAGGTGGAGCTAAACCAAACTAAATAACCATTTGAAATGCCCGGATTGGTAACTGTAACATTTCGTTGTATCCTCAAACAACCTATCAAACCATCAAATGGTTGGTGTCATAACTGATCACATGTGCAGCACTGTGGAAGTTGCAGCTCAAAAAGGAAGCGGCTTCCTTTGCTGTAAATTATAGGATGGCTTTATTCTGCCTTAAAGTGGAAGTAATCCCTTCTATCATTTTCAGCCAAGGAAGCTGCCATCTTGGCCTCTGTTTAATCTTCAACTGCCGTGGTGCTGCACATGTGATCAGTTATGACACCAGCCATTGGATGGTTTGACAGTTTGGTTGTGAGCACAACCAATGTGACAGTTGGCAATACTGGCATGCCGGAAATTTAACTGCTTTTTGAAACTGTTAAATCGATGGGTTTACTTCCGCTTTAAGGCTGTCAGGAGATCAGCCTCTACAAATATGGCAGTACCCTAAATATAGAGGGCAACTGAGCATGTGCATAGCAGGATTAGACAGTGTTTTACGGGATCTGAAACAGTATAGGCACTGCAAAAGGGGACAGCCTAAAGTGATCTAGCAGGACTTAATTTCTTGACTAAAGTCCTACTTCAAGACTAAAGAAATCTTGGTAAATATAAGGGAACACCATAGGGTGCCAGACTAAGTGTAGCGTATAAATAACCTTTAATGAAAAAGACATATGGCAACTTGCACAAAAGTAGGGTAAAACAGCTGCTACCAAAACTCCTATCTGGCACAGCTGCTTTCCAGGGGAGTACAAATCCGTCCATGCCAGAAGTCTTCTCCATCATCAAATTATTCTGTAAGCTTATGTGTACATTGGCACAGGCTTTTATGAAGTTAAGTTTAGGAGCTTTGGGAAAAAAATGCCTAAAGCTCCTAAACCTTAAGTTTAGGAGCTGCTAGTGTACATGAATGCTTAAAGGGCAGCATGCAAAAAACAATCTCAGAGCTTAAAGTAAACTTTTACTCCACAAGAGTTTGGATGGACAGACAAAAAGGCCCAAAGAAAGGAGGCATAGGTATAAGAAATCAAGCAAGAAACCATGAAATAGAGGACGAGATGAAATGAGAGAGAGATAAAACAAAATTGAAAGATGAAAAAGAGGGAGAGACGGGGAATAGAGACATGACGGGAGAGCGAGCCAGAGGGGAGAGAGAGAAAGACGGAGAAAGAATGGTGGAAGAATATGACGGTTTAAAAAGACCTAATTTTTATCAGTATGTCTATTTAACCCCTTCCATACAGGGCATTTTCACCCCCTTCCTGCCCAGACCAATTTTTAGTTTTCAACGCTGTTGCACTTTGAATGAACTTTGAATGACAATTGCGCGGTCATGCAAAACTGTACCCAAATAAAACCTTTGTTCCCCCCCCCCCCCCCCACAAATAGAGCTTTTGTTTGGTGGATCATCTCTGCGGTTTTTATTGTTTGCGCTATAAACAAAAGAAGAGCGACAATTTAAATAAAAAACACAATAGTTTTTACTTTTTGATTTAAAAAAATATCACAATTAAAAAAAAAAAAGTTTAGACCAATACGTATTCTTCTACATATTTTTGGTAAAAAATCACAATAAGCGTATATTGATTGGTTTGCGCAAAAGTTATAGCGTCTACAAAATAGGTGATAGATTCATGGCATTTTTAATTTTTTTACTAGTAATGGCGGCGATCTGAGATTTTTATTGTCACCGTGACATTGCGGCGGACACATCGGACACTTTTGACAAGTTTTTGGGACCATTCACATTTATACAGCGATTTAGTGCTATAAAACTGCACTGATTACTGTGTAAATTTGACTGGCAGGGAAGGGGTTAACACTAGGGGGCACTGAAGGGGTTAATATGTTCCCTAAAGTGTGTTCTAACTGTAGGGGGGAGGGGACTCAAAAGGGTAGGTGACCGGTATGTGTTCCTCTGTACTGGGAACACACATCGGTCTTCTCGCCTCTGACAGGAGGTGGATCTGTGTCACGAGCCATGATGTGCGCCCTAGATTGCCAGGAAGAAAGGACGTCATCGAGGGAGGGTTCCTGCCGGCATCATTTTATAATGGCCCGGTAAGGAAGGGGTTAAATTGCAGTATCAATTTTTTGACGGATTACTCCCTTTTTATTACCTCATGATTTTTATTTTTTTTTTCTCTCGTACTTTTATTGTACAAATATATACAGTACTTTTTTGTTTACCGTTGGGGCATGGAAAGTATTGAATGAAATAACCAGGCCTACCAGGTCTATGTTTGAGAGCCATGTTTTGCGTGAGAAGTAGCAGAAGGACTAGGCAAAGCATGCCTTTTTCGTTCGCTGTGTAGTTCTAGCTGTATTTCGTCCAGCAGATCTCTTCCTCCGTAAAGACCTAAGGCTGGGGAATAGCATTGCAAGGGCCTTTGCATAGGACTCACAATGCACTGGTTGCAGGTGTAATGCTCTGTAGGCTTCATTGCAAATATGTATAAATGCACATTGATAGTTCAATATTGTACTTTTTAATTTTTTTTGCAAAATGGAAATTTCTCCTTTTTAAATCTAAATTTCAGGTTTGTTTTGTATTGCATAGTCACATTAATTCAATGTGAAGGAATATAAGTATACACAAGATATAGTTGTGGGACCACTTTGGAAGTGGAGAATCACTGTATAATTTCTGCTACAACAGTGATCACTGTGGCCTTCCAAGTGGCTGTGCTTCTGCATACCAAACACAGGGGTGGTCGGTCATTCAGAGAATGACCTGTATTTTTTCTTCAACTAATATTTGGCGTGTTCTGAAATAGGTGGTGTGCTTTTTAGGTCATGATCTTGACTTCGTTCAGTCAGAGAATGTACTTGAGTTAAAAAAAATAAAAAAAAATTAAAAATGGTGGATTTCTGTGAATGGAGCCTTGCTGATTGAGTGAAATACAAACGGAGATGCTCAACCTACACAAAGGGGGAAGACCAGGTAAGAGAAATAGAAACTAGGGAAGGGTACCGTCTAATAGTAAATTAAGTTATAATGAGGTATCATTCAGTTAGGTGGTGAAGATCTCACCTGTACTGTTGACTGCATGCATATGCAGATAAATGTGCCCATTAGGAAATCCTTGTTGTGCTGGCATGAACCATCCTGGTGGCTGATGTACTGTAGTCAACATTCTATTGGGATGGGATTCAGTAAAGCTCTGCCCCACTTTTCTGGTGTAAATTGCTCTTGTTAATGTGTTGCACCCAATTAAAAAAAAAAAATCTGCAACAGTTTGGTTGCTGACAGTGTCTCATGCTCCAAATTCAGGCAGTTCTAATTTGCTTCACTTCTACATTGTGGCACAACATTTATAAATCTTGGCAGTTTGCATCTTACAGAGGTGGAGCTAATTAAGGCCCCTTTCACACGGTCGGACCGTTCAGGTCCGCCTGTCAGTTTTGTTGGCGAACCTGACCGGCCGCTCCATGCAATCCTATGGAGTGTTGGATGTCAGCGGAGACATCTTTGCTGACACCTGACCCGATCCGCCAAAATCAGACGGATGGCAGTACGTCCCCATCGTCCATGGCGGATGGGATTGGGTGAGATCTGCTGAAAACGGACATGCTGTCCGTTTTCAGCAGATCTCTCAATAGGAGACAGCGTCGCTGCACAAGCCCCTCCCTGCTCATGCGATTTCAGCTATACAGCTGTATGGCTAAGCTCGTTTTGGATTCACACAGAAAATACAGATCGCATGGGTGTTCTCACGTCCTCTGTTATCTTATCAGTACATGTACACATATTTTGAGATTCAGCTTTGACTAAATAGAATGCAGGGGCATAGCTGACTGCTGGGATGTGAGCAGTGATTCTCTCCTGCTCTAGCGGCACTGGTTGATCCTGTGCCTAATCTTGTCGGTATCACTTGGTGGTTCTCTCCCTCTCTGGCACACACCCCCTCCGCCAGCTGCACTGCACTTATTGACATGGTTTAGATAGGTCAACTAAATAGAATGCAAATATGGGGGGGGGGGGGAGCTGTCTTCTGCAACTGACCACAGGTTGGGGTGGGGCATTTTGCACAGGCCTGCATCAGAGTAGACACCTTTCCCACTGATCACACTAATATACTGGGCTGTCCTACAATGGTATCTCTTGCCCAATGTAACCTAATTGATATTTAGCAGTGTTCTTCTCAGTTTTTTAGTTTTTTAGGTGTCTAGCAGGCTTTTATTTATTGCAACAGGTACTCTGACTCTTTGTAATTGTACTCTCCTGTAGTCTCTGTGTTGATACTAAACTTCACTTCCACCAGTATACATTTGTTAGTGTTGCGTTGCCCTTCTACATGGAAGTCTAGAAAGCCTGTGAAAAGGGCCTTAATGTTTCCATCTGTTCCTTATATTTTCATATAAAGCAAAAATAAAATTAACTATGGGCCGCAAACTGTACTTTTTAAGGCCATTACACTTCTGGACTTAGTTTGTCTAAAATTAATGTAATTTATGTTTGTATAGGTTTCTGTCTCTTAGCCCACAGTATCTCTAAATCGTAAAATCTGGGCTATGGCATATGGCTATGTCTAAAGCAGTTGTAAAGGCTGAAGGTTTTTTACCTGCAGAGAACCATCTCTGCAGCACGCCACCAATCCGGCCTGTATGGAAGAGTAGCCTGGCTTCTGCCACTCCTCAGTAAAAGGCACATGGCAGCCTGCCTGGTGTTTGCCGAAAGGCACCTGAAGGACTCAGTCCATGAGAAACAAAATTCTCTGGTCTGATGAAATCAAGATTGAACTCTCTAGACTGTCGCTTCAGCTGCTGACTAGACCCCCTGGCCCCTTACTTTATGTGGGGGACTTTAATGCTATATTAGATCCAAATATGGACTGCCTGGGAAGTGGAGGTAGACCCTTTACCTCTTTTCTAGACTGGGCACAGGTCCATGGCCTAACAGAGGTGTGACGATGGAAACATCCGGATGTACGCCACTTTTCCTGCCACTCGGATTCTTTCCACACCATGTCCAGACTGGATATGGCGTTTGCTCCGGCTGAGACCCTCCCTGTTGTCTTTGCCATATCATATCTGCCTAGAGGGGTTTCTGATAATTTCCCTCTCTCTCAGTGGACCTCCTCCTTCTCCCAGGTTCGGGACCTGCTATTTGGCGCCTGAACTAATACTGGTTGGAGGACGAGGTAGTGCAGGCAGAACGCAGGACAGGCATTAAAAACTATTGGAGGGATAATCTGGGATAAGTAGACCCTTCCACTGAATGGGACGCGTTTAAGACAACTCTGAGAAACACTTTCATCTCCATCACAGGGGTCTTGCGCAAAAATAACTGGATGCTTACAGAAGAACTTGAGACTGTTATGGTACATGCTGAGTCTGCTTATGCCTCTAACCCTGCCTCTGACACGAGGGAGGCATGGTTACAGAGTCGTAGGGAGTATGAATTCCGTCTGTTAGATCTCGCGCAAAAATGCATGTTACATGCAACACAAAAATCGTTTGAACATGGTAATAAAGACGGACGTCTCTTGGCATATCTGACTAGTCCTGACCATTCTCCCATTTTCATCCCCCGTATCCTTACTGCTCAAGGCCCCATCAGTGACAACCCAGGGGATATCCTAGACTCCTTTTTATGCTTTTACAAAGACCTGTATACCTCTAGGGTTGACTACGATGACTCCTAATTAAATAACGACTCTGATGACATATCTCTCCCCTCCTTGTCAACGGAGGGGCGTGATGTGCTGGATGCACCTATCTCGGTTGAGGAAATTGCTGCAGCCATTTCACAAATGCCTGCACATAAGACTCTGGGCTTAGACGGTTTCCCGACTGAATGGTACTCACAATTTAAAGACCTTGTGTGCCCCTTTCTTTTGCGACTCTATAACAAAGCTCTAGATGTCGGGATCCTCCCCCCCCCCCCAACGATGCGAGAGGCTTTGATTGATTGTACTTTTATTAAAACCCTGTAAGGACCCACTTAAATCCGAATCTTACCATCCAATTTCTCTTATTAATGTGGACGTTAAGATTCTGGCCAAAATATTGGCAAACCGTTTGAACACCGTAGTCAATAGTGACCAAGGGGGCTTTATCCCTGGCAGGTCCACCAGAATGAATATCCGCAGGCTGTTTCACAACCTGCAATATCCACAAGGCTGTCCTCCCACTCGTGCTGTTGTGTCTTCGGACACTTGCAAGGCATTCGACAGTGTGGAATGGCCATATTTTTTTTCCGGGTGTTACAGATGTATGGCTTTGGCCCCCATTTTGTAACATGGATAAAACTCCTTTACACCTCCCTGGTAGCTCTGGTGCAGGTCAATTCCTCTATACCTGGCCCCTTTACTAGGGGAACACGACAGGGATGCCCGTTGTCACCCCTCTTGTTTGCCCTGGCCATGGAGCCGCTTGCTTGCCTTGATTAACCGATTAACCACTTGCCTACTGTGCACCTACACCCCCTTCCTGCCCAGACAAAATTTTAGCTTCCAGCACTGCGTTGCTTTAACTGACAATTGTGCGGTCGTGCTACGCGGGTCCCAAACAAAATTGGCGTCCTTTTTTCCCCACAAATAGAGCTTTCTTTTGGTGGTATTTGATCGCCCGTGTGGTTTTTATTTTTTGAGCTTTAAGCAAAAAAAGAGCGTACATTTAAAATATATATATATATATTATATTTTTTTTGCTATAATAAATATCCCATTTAAAAAAAATTGGGATAAGTCTCTAGTCTTTTCCTCCTAGACGTGTCTGAGCCTCCCCTGATTCACCTGGATTCCAAGCTTCAAGTGGTATCCTCCTTTAGGTACCTTGGGGTTCTGGTGCAGTCCCCTTTATCTTCATATGTCACCAATAACTTAGATCCTCTATTGGTCCGCCTTCAGGAGCAGACCAAGCAGTGGAGGGCCAACGTCCTCAAAATGATCTACCTACCGAGATTACTCTCTATCCTTGCCAATGCCCCTTGCAAAATACCTAAATCTATTTTTAAACGCATAGATTCAATATGTACTACTTTCCTGTGGAAGGGTGGCCTCCCCCAAGTTAGCACTTGAAACACTGCGGTTGCCAGCGCACTTGGCAAGCCCGGCATTTCCCAACTTCTTTCTATATTATTTGGCATCCCAGTTGGTGCACATCCACGATTGGCTGTGCCCGGTTCCGGCCAATGCCTGTACCTCCACGGAGGGAGCCATCGCATCTTCTCTGGAAACCCTACATAATATCTACAGAAGCCGGGTCCCCGATTGCCCCGGAACCACCCTACTTGCCAATTCCCTTTCCTCTTTCTGTTATATTGTCACAAAAGTATCCAGGCACACCTGGCTGAAATTTCCCAACAACCCGCTGTGTGTTTTTTATTTTTATAACTAGTTAAATTATTTTTGCATGTGTCTATTTACACATTTAGGTCTCATGTACACTGCTGCTGGTAAACAGACGTTTAGGCCTCTTTCATACGGGGCGTATTTGTGATGATCTGCCCCGTGAACCTCCGCTTGCTCAGCGGGATCGCTCCGTTGATCCCTGCTGAGCCGCCGGATGACAGGGACCGCCCTGTCAGATCTCCGCTCTCCCTGTCTTTCCGTGTTCATCCGATCCTCAGGCGGATGGGGTTTTCCTCCGTCTACAGAATCGGAGGACTGCGGACTCGGATGAGATCGGGTTTTAACGGATGTTCATCCGCTGACACCCGCAATCTCATAAAGGCCAATATATGTCCCTTATTGGATGGATGAAAAAGCGGACATATGGTGCGCCAGTGTGAAAGAGTCCTTACGAGCAGTTGGGTGTTGTTTTTTTTTTTTTTCAGGTTCCCTCTGAACTCTCCTCTGTTATCTTATCAGTAAATGTACACAGGGGCGTTTATTTTTGTTTCTAGGCAGTTGAGTTTAGAAGCATTTTTTTGGAAAGTAAATCTATGCGTTCAGGACGGATGTTCAGAGGCATTTGAAATACCTGTAACAGCTTGTAAGCGCAGTAACTTGCATTTAACTGCATTTTGTTTACAGGCCTTTTTTAATTTGACTACTTAAAAAAAGAAAGGCACCATATACAGTGCCTTGCGAAAGTATTCGGCCCCCTTGAACTTTGCGACCTTTTGCCACATTTCAGGCTTCAAACATAAAGATATAAAACTGTAATTTTTTGTGAAGATTCAACAACAAGTGGTACACAATCATGAAGTGGAACGAAATTTATTGGATAGTTCAAACTTTAACAAATAAAAAACTGAAAAATTGGGTGTGCAAAATTATTCAGCCTCCTTAAGTTAATACTTTGTAGCACCACCTTTTTCTGCGATTACAGCTGTAAGTCGCTTGGGGTATGTCTCTATCAGTTTTGCACATCGAGAGACTGAAATTTTTGCCCATTCCTCCTTGCAAAACCGCTCAAGCTCTGTCAAGTTGGATGGAGAGCGTTTGTGAACAGCAGTTTTCAGTTCTTTCCACAGATTCTCAATTGGATTCAGGTCTGGACTTTGACTTGGCCATTCTAACACCTAGATATGTTTATTTGTGAACCATTCCATTGCAGATTTTGCTTTATGTTTTGGGTCATTGTCTTGTTGGAAGACAAATCTCCGTCCCAGTCTCAGGTCTTTTGCAGACTCCACCAGGTTTTCTTCCAGAATGGTCCTGTATTTGGCTCCATCCATCTCCCCATCAATTTTAACCATCTTCTCTGTCCCTGCTGAAGAAAAGCAGGCCCAAACCATGATGCTGCCACCACCATGTTTGACAGTGGGGATGGTGTTTTCAGGGTGATGGGCTGTGTTGCTTTTACGCCAAACATAACATTTTGCATTGTTGCCAAAAAGTTTGCTTTTGGTTTCATCTGACCAGAGCACCTTCTTCCACATGTTTGGTGTGTCTCCCAGGTGGCTTGTGGCAAACTTTAAACAACACTTTTTATGGATATCTCTAAGAAATGGCTTTCTTCTATAAAGGCCAGATTTATGCAGTATACGACTGATTGTTGTCCTATGTACAGAGTCTCCCACCTCAGCTCTAGATCTCTGCAGTTCATCCAGAGTGATCATGGGCCTCTTGGCTGCATCTCTGATCAGTCTTCTCCTTGTATGAGCTGAAAGTTTAGAGGGACGGCCAGGTCTTTGTAGATTTGCAGTGGTCTGATACTCCTTCCATTTCAATATTATCGCTTGCACAGTGCTCCTTGGGATGTTTAAAGCTTGGGAAATCTTTTTGTATCCAAATCCGGCTTTAAACTTCTCCACAACAGTATCTCGGACCTGCCTGGTGTGTTCATGATGCTCTCTGCGCTTTAAACGGACCTCTGAGACTATGACAGTGCAGGTGCATTTATACAGAGACTTGATTACACACAGGTGGATTCTATTTATCATCATTAGTCATTTAGGTCAACATTGGATCATTCAGAGATCCTCACTGAACTTCTGGAGAGAGTTTGCTGCACTGAAAGTAAAGGGGCTGAATAATTTTGCACGCCCAATTTTTCAGTTTTTTATTAACAAAGTTTGAAATATCCAATAAATTTAGTTCCACTTAATGATTGTGCCCCACTTGTTGATTCTTCACAAAAAAATTACAGTTTTATATCTTTATGTTTGAAGCCTGAAATGTGGCAAAAGGTCACACAGTTCAAGGGGGCCGAATACTTTCGCTAGGCACTGTAAATGTCATTTACTATCTGTTAAAGGAGTTGTAAAGGAAAACATTTTTTTTGCCTAAAATTAATGTCTGCAAGGTAGACAGACAGAATAGTGTAATGATTCTGTTAACAAACGAGTAAATACCTATTAAATTCCTTCATCTATATCACCTCCGGTGTTCTAGTTTCTGTTCTCTCATTCACTTCCTGGTTTGCATCACTTGTTTATGTAAGAGCTACATTTCCCAGTATGAATTGCGGCACTTCCAGTAATTCACACCTCCTTGAAGTCTCTAACACGTAGAGAGGGTCCTGCTGCACAGATGTAGTTCCCAGGAGGGGACGAGCACGTCACTGACCACCGCAGTAAAGTCTCCCTTCACGGTGGTCAGTAAAATCAGACAAGCAGGAAGTGAACAGAACAGAGAAGAAATAGAGCAACTTCTGACCAAAAACGAACAATGAGAAAGTGAAAAGAGGAATGTCTGCAGGTAAAGGATGCTTATTATAAAAAAAAAAAAAATCCTTTACAACCCCTTTAAGTTAAATCGTTCAGGGGATGTTGTATAACATCCCATGTACATTAAGTCTTAGGCCCTTTTCACACGTGCGGACCATATGTCCGCTTTTTCATCCATCTGTTTGCGGATGAAAAAGGGACATACATGGTCCCTATGTGATTGCAGGTGTCAGCGGATGAACATCGGTCAGTGTTCATCCGCTCCCCCCATACGGAGGCAGGTCATTACTGATCCGCCCCTTGTGAAAGGGGCCTTAGGGTTCGTGCATGTGGACAAAACCAAATGCGCCTATCAATGCTGGATCTTGCTGCCCGAAGCTGTCAACAAGACGCTGTGTAAATTGTCCTTACGCTGCATGCATGTAAATGTTTCTGTATTGTTTACATACTTGTACTTTCTGTAATGTTTACATACTTGTACAGCACTATTTCCACCCTAGTGATCTGGCCAGTCTTGGGGGGTTTTCACTTCTATACAACCACAGTGCCCATATGTGTATTGAAATTCGGCCTGTCTCTGATAACCAGACAAATTTCAGTCCATCTATAGGCAGTATAATGCAGTCACCACACCTAAGAATTGCTTAGCTGCAATATAGTAAATTTTTATTTTGAGTTTAAAGCGCTATGGACGCAAAGATTCATTAGTTCCAACATCCTCAAGCGTAAAATCCCCTGCACAGCCACGAGTTCCACATACATTCAAGTGAATGGTTGTACGCATCCATATGTTGTATAAATTGCAATTGCGTCTGCATCAGAATTTACCTGTCCATCTGTGAATGGCGTATTTTCCCAAAAACAAAGAGGTGTGTGGGGACACATGCCATATATGCATGCACGAGTGAATGTCCATGCAGAAGCTATTGGTGTTTTTATATGCGTGTAGCCACCTAAAGCTGGTCATTTGTGTTGCTGCACTCTATGGAGCGGTGAGGTCAAAGGGCACATGCCATCAGATCCGATCCTATTCATTAAAAACACACTAATGGGATCTGATGGTGTAAAGGTCCGTTTTCATCTGACTGCCCAGGGAGGACAGGGGGCAGTGTATGTGCACGCTCTGCATAAGGGAAGCTGACACAAATAAGCCATCTGCTCAGTGGGGATCAGTGGACAGATTCAGTGAACTGGGTCCTAGATTTTTCTCTTTTGTTTCTGTTAGTATTATTGTTTAACCACTTAAGGACCGCCTACTGCACATTTACGTCGGCAGAATGGCACGGCTGGGCACATCAACGTATATATACGTTGAGTTTAGTACCCAGCCACGGGCGCGCGCCCGCGACCCGGTCCGAAGCTCCGGGACCGCGGGATTCGCGGACCCGATCGCCGCTGCAGTGCGGCGATCCGTCCCTGGAGTGTACACACGGCTTCCCCGTGCTTCTCTGTGGACGCGATCGATGACGTCACACCTACAGCCACACCCCCCTACAGTTGTAAACACAACACATAGGTCACACATCCCCTACAGCGCCACCTGTGGTTAACTCCCAAACTGCAACTGTCATTTCCACAGTAAACAATGCAATTTAAATGCATTTTTTGCTGTGAAAATTACAATTGTCCCAAAAATGTGTCAAAATTGTCCGAAGTGTCCGCCATAATGTCGCAGTCACAAAAAAAAATCGCTGATCGCCCTTATTAGTAGTAAAAAATTTTTTTTATAAAAATGCAATAAAACTATCCCTTATTTTGTAAACGCTATAAATTTTGCGAAAACCAACCAATAAACGCTTATTGCGATTTTTTTTTACCAAAAATACGTAGAAGAATACGTATCGGCCTAAACTGAGGAAAAAAATGTTTTTTTATATATTTTTGGGGGATATTTATTATAGCAAAAAGTAAAAAATATTGCATTTTTTTTAAAATTGTCGCTCTATTTTTGTTTATAGCGCAAAAAATAAAAACCGCAGAGGTGATCAAATACCACCAAAAGAAAGCTCTATTTGTGGGGAAAAAAGGACGACAATTTTGTTTGGGAGCCACGTCGCACGACCGCGCAATTGTCAGTTAAAACGACGCAGTGCCGAATCGCAAAAAGGGGCAAGGTCCTTTACCTGCATTTTGGTCCGGGTCTTAAGTGGTTAAAATGAAATTGTACAGTACAGCACACAGGAATAACTTCAAATAGCATGGGTTATACACTGCTACCTTTTAGATGATTGGACAACTGCAAAAGTTTTGCTAGGTCCTGCCTCTAGTGTCCCCAAATAACCCCACTTACTCTGTGAAGCTCGAGTTTTTTGCAAGTGTTCTTAGCTGATAGATGTCTTCCTACTTTTTTTCCCAAGTGATTTAATATCCTCCTTCATCTGACATTCTATCACGATCAGACTGCTTACTGCCTTCATCGATCATTAGCAGTTTCTAGATTGGTGACCTTTGAGCACACTTTGGGACCTTTACCCAGACCACACAGTAACAAATGGCTTGTTATGTGTGTTTCATAAAATGAGTTTAGTTTTGCTACAAGGTTCTATATAGGTCCAGGGCTGTGGTCAATTCATATGGCACCCTTTCCCTATGGCCCCTCTTATGGTAAGCCCACCCTGATAGACGAAGCCTAGACCCTGAGTAAGACCAGTGACTCGGACAAGGTGAGACAGGGTTTCCCTTGACATTTGTCTGACTTCAGCCAAATGGCATTATAGCATTTACCTGTTCAACTTTGGTGGCGTTTTTTTCCGCCTTCTAACCAAAAGTTCTCTTCTGGCTACTGAAATATTGCATATAAGTCTTTTATGCCTCGTTTCCACTGAGCAGATCGGTTCGGTACGGTTCTGTACGGTACGCTTTGTACGCTATTTTGGGTGTTTCCATTATGAAAGTGTGCCATAAAACTGAACCGTACTGGACCATTCTAGGTCTTGCTTCAGATGTGGGGGCTATAGAAAATGTAACGGTTCGGTTAGGGCGGACCTACAATACATTCCACTGATTGGTGGACACCCTAGGCATTTTCTCTAAACCCTAAATAGTCAGGGACGGTCCGACTTGCAGTGGAAACGCTCACAAGAATAGACCGGACCATTCTAAGCGATCCAAACTGTACCGACCCGAACCGTTCCGTTCAGTGGAAACGAGGCATTAGTTGCACACTTTCTGCTGCCATTTTCTCCTAGCAAAGCGAGCTGATCGTTTGTCACACCACCAAAAAAAAAACACAAGGTTACCGTGACTCCCTGATAATGGACACACTGAACCCCCTTATTCTGTAGGTACCCCAAAGAGAAAGACCGTCACTTGGCAATGGAGAATTACAGGTGCTTAGGAGCAGGAATATACAAACAATGGTGAGTTTGCCACATGCTTACAGTAAACTTCAAGTATCTCCCCAGTTACTAGTGGTTCCCTCGCTCCAAAGCAAAGGTCTAACATCAACACCGCTGCAACACCATAAGTCCAACTCCCTTACAGGTGCACTATATGCAACTTGTTTGACTAAGGCAGAATTCACAGCCACAATGTCCAACTTATGCCAGAGGCTGTCACCACTTCTGGAATGAATGTAGAAGGGCTATCAATCAAAATCCCCAGCTCGACTCCCTCTAATGCAAGCGTTCTGCCAAAGGCACCTCAAGATTCCTCTCTTTCACTGTTTGTTATGTCCTTACCCTCTCATAATGTGTTGGTAACTGGAGATTCATTGATTGAGTCAGTGGCTATTAGTCTTAGGATAAATATGCCTAGTGCTGCACAGATGTGGAGAGAAAGCAACAGTGAGTGCCCTTGGAATGATGCTATATAGGTGTGAGGGGGGGCCCAAGACCTCGTCAGTAGAATCAGCCAGCGATCGACGCCAACCCAGCTCTCCTAGTGCTCGCAGGTGTAATAGCATTATCAGCGTAGTGGCGCCACGAGGACGCCGCACATCCGGCGTGTAATACGTGACGTTAATGCGTAGTGCCTATGCGCATCGCAGCTTCTGGGTTTGATGAACACCCAGATGGCTACAACCACCCAGACCACAGTCCACCAAGCACCACGACCCAAGTGCCTTCAATAAAACTGAGTAAAAAAGGGGGGATAACAGGAATCCACTGTAATTACTTCATGATAGATCATGAACCCTGTTGATAGACAATAGGAATTTTTGGAACTACCCATGGAACCAGTTTTTAATGTTTTTTTTTTTTTTATATGATTTCTTGTAGCATACCATGTCAACTTTTATCACAAATGATGGGGATTAGAGATGTCCTAGGTCTTACAAAGCTACTTCTTCGTTGCCCGGGCGGTGTGTTTGGAATCATTGTCACGCTGAAAGACCCAGCCACGTTTCATCTTCAATGTCCTTTCTGATGGGAGGAGATTTGCACTTAAAATCTCACGATGCATGTTCCCATTCATTCTTTCATGTACATGGAACAGTCGTCCTGTTCCCTTTGCAAAGAAACAGCACCAAAGCATGATGTTGCCATCCCCATGTTTCACAGTAGGTATGGTGTTCTTTGGTTGCAACTCAGCACTCTCTCTCCTCCAAACACAACGAGTTGTGTTTCTACTAATCGGTTCTACTTTGGTTTCATCTGACCATATTACATTCTCCCAATCTTCTTCTGGAT